>CBVK0100650645.1:3733-24417 GCA_900067695.1 Picea abies
AGTAGTTGATACATGATTGGTACATACTTGGTACATGGTTGGAGGCACTTTTTAGTAGTATTGTTGACATGTGTTTTATGGATGATGTAGCATACTTGTATTATTATAAGCACATATTGATCTTGGTGATGATTATGAGTTGTTTTGTTATGCTTGGTTGATGCACATATTTGAGAGTTGTCTTGGCGATTGATCTTGGTGAGTAGATTTGATTTGGTTGATAAGATTGATGAGACAAGTTGTTGTGATAGGTTGTTTGGATAAGTTCTTGTGACAGGTTATTTATACAGGTTTGTTACATGGTTGATGCACTTGTTCATGGTACAGGTTGAGGTACAGGTTGGTGAATGGTTGATGCACTTATTTATGGCATAGGTTGTTTGGTATAGGTTGGTGCATGGTTGATGCACTTGTTTATGGTATAGGTTGATTACAGGTTGAGGTACATGTTGATGCATGGTTGATTCATGGTTCAGGTTATTGGTATAGGTTATTTGGTGCAAGTTGATTGGTACAGTTTTACAGCAGTATATCTCACAGTGATAGTGAGACAGTGGTTCCATCATTCTACTTATATGTCAAGGAGGTTGGATGAGGAAAGGACAGGTGGTTGTAGCCACCTTCCAGTTATAGTCAGAGAACATACGGGGTTGTAGCCTCCTTCTAGTTGTAGCCAGAGAATTGGGGAGTTGGAGCTTCCCTCAGGTTGTAGCCAGAGAAACTAGGTGGTTGGAGCCTCCTTCCAGTTGTAGTCTGAAAACAAAGGAAGTTGGTGCTTCCAATGAAGATAAACATATAAGAAAAAACATTCTGAGGTTTTCTCTCACTTTAGGTTTCCACGTAAAACACCGGTGTACTGTGTACGTGTATGATTGTTCATTTGTTCATTGCTTATTTACTCTGTAGTTATTGGATGATATTGATACATTGATATAAAACTTGGATTATATGGTTAAAAAGGATTAAATTGTTGTATTACTTATTCACCCCCCCTCTCAGTAATCCAACAATTTGAATCAAAGAGATCGACAGTCATCGATTTGAAGAAGAGAGAAGATCATGACTATGGTCGAAAGGCGAGGCCTTCGAAATGTCTAAGTTGTGAAGTTGTAACAAGACTCTGATGGGAGGACTCTGAGTAATTATGAGTCATTAATCTATCGGAGGGTAATCTGATGAGATCTGGGCCATAGGTACCCAATACTTCATCATTAATCCTATCAAAGACTAAGCATTTAGGAAATATGGAAAGGATGCATAGGAAAGATTCTGATGGAGAGAAAGTCTGAGGACACAAGGACCATATATATGTCAGAGGGACGTCGATGGGTTTCTAGTCATTGGATCTGCAATGATCTAATTCGATGAAAATACTTCGAAGAGGGAAAGCATCGGTTAACTATTTTGTTTCCATAGGAACCTAAGAAAATCCTGACCATCATATGGGATGCATCGAGAACTATGGAATCCATCGAAATGGTCTCATTGAAGAGCACAGATCGAAACGACCTGCAAGCACTCTAAGTGGTTGCACTCTAATAGCAGAGGACCCTAAGTGGATCTGAACTATTGATTTGTGGGCTAGGTGTCCAACATAACCTCGGTCATAGATCCATAATAGGCCCCACCTATTCACGTAATGAATGGTTGAGAAGAGGGGAGATAACCACTGAGTATATTCAGGCACTGATGTGATCGAGACCATCGATTTCCATTTTTGAGGGTCGTTGGATCTATCAGAACGATCCATCGGAAGAGGTGTCATCAGGATGGGAATGTGAGTCATGTAACTTTCCTTTCCAATGAGAAAAGGGTCTAAGTCACTGTCGATCATTGATATATTTGTGTAGAGTGAACTCCAACCGTTCTATCATGGATGTTTAGGACCATAGTCTTTGTAGTAAACCCTTCGGGCAAATTCGTCGGAAGTTAGGTGTTGAATGAGTAATATTGAACATAGTGGACATTATGATAAGAGAATTTCTCACATATATCATGATGAAAAATATTTTAGAAGGATCAAACTCGAGTCCTTAGTTCAAAAGGAAGGAGGAATTGGACATTCCACCAACCTAAGGAGAATTAGGGGGTTGGGTGTGTTACAATTAATGACCTATGAAGGTAGTATTAAATGTAGCTAATAGTCTCTGAAATGTTATGGACTCATTTATCACCCTCTTTATGTCTTCTTCAATTAATTCATTGAATCCCAAGAATAATTCTATGGGCCAACCATCTTGGCTTGGGCTCGTGTCCTTCTAGAAGTTATGCATGACCAACCAAAGCTCATCACTTGAAATTTCATCCAAAAAAATATGGTTATCTTCTTCAATGATGAAACTTGGAATGTAGGTTGTCATTTTTACCACTTCAAAAATAGTCACATGTGTCTCCTCCTTATAGATGTTTTGGAAATGTTCCACTCCCGGATGTGCAATATCCTTATATTGGTGTGCCATGGACTCATCTATTCATGGCATTTTCCAAATAGTGTTGGCACTCTTTCATTGATTTGCAAATTTTTGAAATTTGTGTTGATTATCATCACCATTATCCAGCCACAATGTTATACTCTTGAACCTACAAGTTTCTTCCTTGGCTTCCAATAAACCCTTTTGTTCCAATAATCTCACCTCTTTTTTGAATTCCTCATCTAGCTAGCCAGTATGCACCCTATGATATGTCTCCTTTATCAAATCTTCCACACTTAATAACTCATGATCATCCTTGAGTTTTTTTGGTATGCCAATTCCACAAATAGTTGTTTAATTGTTGCTAAATTTCTCTCAAATTGTAAAGTTGTTGATTCCTTTAAGGACTCATCATAGGGAGTCCATGCCTCCTTAACTATATTTACATAATCCTCCTCCAAAAGATAATTTCAATTAAATTTAAACAGGTTGGGGGGCTTATTTCTTGTGCTTGTGATTTCTAAGAATACGAACAAGTGATCTGACTCACCCCTGAACCCCATTCATTGTTAATTTGGATTGAATATTTAATAAAAGAGTCACTCACTACTATTATATTGAGCCTTTTTTATATTATCCCTTTACCAATTCTCATATTGCACCATGTGGCACTCAACTTTACTATCTCTATGTCATAAAAGCTTATGTCCAATTTGCTCACAAAATACTCTAAAAGAGCATCTAAGATTGCAGCAAGCCCCAAAATTTCCGCCCTCCCTGATGAGAAATTCAAATCTTCTCCAAGAATAATATTTTTTTTCTTGAAAATTTTCATTGCAAATATCTTGTCCTAGTAAGATACATGATCTACATAAGGCCCATATAAATTCAAAATTGAGATCTCATCCTCAAAAACCTAATCATATAATAAAGTACCTAGCCTTAAATCAAAGGATAATATATTAGTACACTTGAAGCATCTCTTCCTCTAGGATGATATCAAGCCTCCATACCGATTGATAGGTTCCATAAAACAAAATTCCCAGTCACCCAAAATATTTCCCAATTTGTTAACACATTTTTTATCTTCCATCATTGTTTCCTATAACAACAAAACATATGTTTTCTGAGTCTCTACAAGTCTATGAAGGGCCTACTTTTTTAGAGTTGGTCTAGCCCTCCTTCATTCAAATTCATAACAATCATGGTGCAACTACTTCAGGGGTATGGGTTGCTCCAAGGACTCCCTTAATAAAACTCTATTTTCCAACCACAACTTATTTCTTTGTTGTTTCTTGCACCAACGACATGGTTTATGTCCAACCTCTCCTAGATATCAAGGTACCAATTGGCTCAATTATACCCAATACCCCTTGTACCTCTTGATATACAAACCTATTCCCATAGGGTCTAGGTCTTAGGGAATATCTATATGATCCCTCAAAATTCCCACCTCTCTCATTAGGGGAGCGAGGCTTGACCAAGTGTCTTACTAAATTTTACCTGAAAGAGATAGCACACTTTTTTACCCCACCTTTATTTGAACTCCCCAACTCGATAGGAGAAAGTCCATTTTCCATAGTAATATTACTCCTATAGCATGAATTTGGGTATTGTATTCTATCAGACCTTACTACATTAAAATTTTCATAGAAAACCAAAAGAGGATTAGGAATTAACATACCTTTATATGTGTTTACTTGTAATTGTGAAGACATAACCTTGTCCCTCTCACAATCACTATTTGCTTCAATCTGAGCAGTGAATCCACTCTCAATATGCACAAAGACCAACTTTTGTGCCTCTTCTTCCTTGTTTCAGACATGCTTATCTTCTTACTAAGAAACCATATCGTTCAATAAATTATTGACAATATTTTACTCTATTTCATCATCTATGTCTAACAATCTCCCCCTTCAGAATTGATGGTAACACCAACATTGATGGCAGCACTTAGTCACAACAACACACATGCTCATACTCCTCATCAATGTTTCTATCTCTCCCCCTTTGACATAAATATCAAAGGGTATCTCTCCTTGGGGCTACTCCCCCTTACTGATCTCTCCTTGGGGTTGCTCCCCATGTCTGCATTGTACTTGAGGTTGCTCCCCCTGTCTCTATGCCTCTGATTACTCTCTCTCTCCCTTTGACAAAGGATTAACTCCCCCTATCGATCTGACACTGTACTTTCTCTGACCAATCCTGGTTAAAAGAATAACTCCCACTATGGGTGTGTCTCCTTTTCTATATGTTACTAATATTCCTTTCTGAAACTCTCTCTTAGATGACTTCTCTGCATGTTTTTGTGTAGATCAGTATAGGTCTTCATGTACCTACTTCCTTTTGGAGTTATTGTACATTGGTGCTTCCTTGTGTAATCAACTGACATATATAAAAATCATTCAAGAACAAGAATTCAAATATTCATGTATCATTATCATCCATTATGATAATATTCCTTTATCTTTGAACCACTCTCTGAACCAATCTATGAATCAATATTTGAATCCATGCTTTCATCCACCGTCATATCTTTGTCCAAACCTGCTAAGTGTTCTTGCAAATCCATATATGTCCATACAATCTAAGACTCTGCTACTCAACTATCCACAATGTTGACCCATTTGTCTTAGCTACTGTGTAGACTCCCCTGTCTAATATTCATATTATGTGGGAGTCTCCAAGACGAATGGCTCGAAACAATACCTTCTCTGATGTAGTGTCTTCTTCATCTTCTACTCGAGTTCTGACACTTTCCTTTTTGCTTGTAAATTCATCATGATCTTGTGCTACTGCAAATCCTGAAAGTACGATTCCTTGGACCTATTCTTCATTTACCTACTCCTCTTGTTTTCCACTTCTTCTCCAAACATTCTTGTATCTCTCATCAATATTTTCTTTCATAGCAAACTTTATCATGCTTCTACAATTCTAAGCTATATAACCATAGGTGTGGCATTTGTAACATTCAATATTATGTGAAGCCATAGAAGTATTTCTTGCTTGAGTATTTCTTTCATAATCCTTGCAATCCGCAAACTTATGTCCAAAGTTAGTACAATAAAAACAATGACCATAAAATAAAGTTACATACATGGGAGTGAATGCTTTTCCTTGTGGTGTAGTCCTTCTATAATTTTGCCTTGGTTGATCAAGATCTTCTTTTTGGTTGTTTCTTTCACAATGATTGAAGATTCCTTGTTGCTTGAATGTAGAGGGTCTTCTATATTCATTTATTTTTTATTCCTATTTAACATGATTCCTTCCTTTGAGGACTTTTTTCTAACAATTGGTTTAGATTGATGGACAGTTGGTTGTCATTGATGTCAACCCTTGGAGAGTGGTATTGTAGTTTGATGTCAACCTTTGAGTATGTCCAGTAGCACATTCTGGTACCTCCATAGGTATGGATAAGGAACCCAAGTTTGTATGAGGAATAATGTAATGGATATCAGTGAATTTGCAGGTGAAACTATTCTCTGGCTCCAACCAGAAGGAGGCTACAACCCCCTGATTCTCAAGATCCAACCTGAAGGAAGATCCAACTCCCTGTGTTCTCCATCACCAACCAAAAGGAGGCTACAAACCCCTTTCATGACCTCATCCTACCACCCTGAAATATAAGTGAAGAAAAAAATATCACTACCACTATCACTGCCACTCTCATTGTCATTGTCACTGTCACTACCACTATCACATCAACATGTAACCTGTCAACCTATCAATGTATCCAACCTGTAATTGTATCCAATCTGTCACGTCAACCTGTCACTGATCAACTTGTTCAACATGTCACTGTCATCAATACTCAACCAGATCCTCTCACGTGGATCATATACTAAGGACACCTTTCAACTAGATATCCAACATCACCAACACTTGCCTCTATCAAGCATGTACCAATATCACCAACATACCATCACAAGATATGTGTCTCAACCATGTACCAAAGCATGTACTAAATCATCAACATGTACCATACCAAGCTTCAACTGTGTACCACAACCTGTACCACAACATGTAACAAACCATGTGCCAACACCATATCATGCATCAACTGTGTATCTCACCATGCATTAATTTCACTAAGAAATGCCTCATACGTATACCAAAAATGTATCTCAAACAATGTGCCTGATATCCAAGATGCTCCTCAAACCATGTGCATCAACCATATACCATATCACTCATGATATGTCTTAATCATTCCATACACCATGTACCATAAGATATCATCAATGAAGTGCCTCAACAAAGTACCAAACAACCAAGATCATATACCAAGTATATGCCTCAACCATGCACCTAATATGTGCCTCAAGCATGTGTCAATGCCTCAACAATATATCAAATACTTGCCTCAAGCATGCACCATAACATCACCAACATGTAACCCTCAAAACATGCATATTAACATACTTGTAACTTTGTAATAGACCTGGTGTATGTGATCATAGACTTGTAGACCTTTCTCAACTTCAACAACAAGAAAATCTTATCAGTGGCCTCCCAAAATGTACCCAAGAATAATGTGATGATGTATATGTGTATGTGATGATGTATAATATGTATGTGATGATGTTCTTTGGTATCCCAAAATGTACCCACACTCGTTCAAAGAAAATATTGCCAGTGGCCTCCGCTGTGATATTCTTTTTGCAGGCTGTCAAAATGGCCATCTTAGAAAACCAATCAACAACCACAAAAACACAGTTATTACCTTGCTTGGTTGAAGGAAGGTCAAACATGTAGTTCATCAATATGGATTCCTAGGGCCTGTCGGGAGTATCCAGAGGGGTGTATAGTCCTTTCTTGTTAGTGGCTACTTTGGAAATGGCACATGCAATGCAAGACCTGATATACTTGTTGACATCCTATCAAAGTTTCGGCCAATAGAAATGCTTATGTAGTATGGCCATGGTATTTTCCATGCAAAAATGTCCTACCATCGGACTGTAGTAAGATTCCCAAATTAGCTTCACACGCTCACTTGAAGAAACACAAAGGTGGCCTAGAAGACATAATAGTTTGTCATGAAGGTGAAATTCGGTGACAATCATGCATGTTCCCAATAGTTGGTATGTGGTAACGAAGTCATGATCGTTCATGTTGATTTGGGGCCACTCGAAGGCCTCAAGTCCGTAGGAGTGGAGCACTGTGGTTAGGGAAGAAACTGGAGGTCGATTGAGGTAGTCAACGACACGATTGGTGCTCCATGTCTTATATTTGATGTTGAGATGGAATTTTTGCAAGTGTGTGGACCACTTTAGGTGGCGGTCATTTTCCAATTTTCCTTGTGTCTGTATGGACTACAAAGGCTTGTGATCAGTGTAGATGACTCTCTCCTTCCCGAGAATGTAATGCTTCCATTGGTGATAGGCTTGTACAATGGAATACATTTCTTTTTCATATGTGGGGTAATTACGAACGACATCTGATAGTGTCTCACTATGATATGTCATTGGATGACTGTGTTGAGTGAGAATTGCACCCACAGCATAGTCTGAAGCATCGGTCTCAATATCGAAAGTTTGTTGCATATCAGATAAGGAGATTACCGGGGCTGAGAATAAGTGATGCTTCGGATCATTGAACACTTTTTTTTGTAACTTCCCCCACACAAACTTTGTCTTTCCACCACCCTTGGTCACTTGGCTAAGGGCCCATGCAATATGGGAGAATCCCAACACGAACCTGCAATAGAAGTTGACAAGTCCTAAGAAAATTTGAAGTTCATTTAGTGTGGTCGGGTCTAACCAGTCATGAATGACCTGGATCTTGGTTGGATCCACATGCACACCATGCTCATCAACAATGTAGCCTAGGTATTGGACCATGTTCATGTCGAAGGAGCATTTTTCCAAGTTAGCATATAGTGTGTGGCTCCATAGAGTGTGAAGGACATGTTGAATATGTTGCAAGTATTCCTCCCAAGTCTTCCTAAAGATGAGGATGTCATCCAGATATACCACCACAAAATAATTAGTCAAGGGCTTCAATATATCGCCCATAAACCTCATGAAAGTTGTTGGAGAATTTTTTAAACCAAAGTGTATGACTAGCCATTTGAAAAGACCTTCTTTAGACTTGGAAGCAGTCTTCCATACATCAGTATGTTCTATTGGGACCTGGTGGTATCCGAACTTCATATCAAATTTACTGAATTACTTGGCCCCCTTGAGTTGGTCAAGAAATCCATCAATTTGGGGAATTGGGTACCAATTTCTTACTATGATTTTTTTAGGGACATGTAGTCAATACAGAGTCATCAGATCGTATCTTTCTTCTGCATGAGTATGATTAAGCTTTCGTAGGGTGAGAAGTTGGGTTGGATGTGCCCCTTTTGAAGCAACTCTTGGATCTGGCGCTTGATTTCCTCATTTTCCATCGAAGAGTGGTGATATACTAGCCCATTGGGTAGCGGTGCACTAGGGGTTAGATAGATTGAATTCTTAACCTGACATTGCAATGGTACCCCGGTGGGTGAGGAGAATATGTCTTTGTATTACTTCCATGACCTTTTCCACCTTCTTCCACTGTGTGGAGAGGCCCTATGTAGAATCCATGGATATGGCAGTGACCTTTTATTCACTTTGAGAGCGAATCATGAAGAAGACAAATTTTTCAGTCTGGGAAATGACCTTCTTGCATTGCTTAGAAGAGATCAAAGAAATGGCGGTAAGCGGAGATACCTCTGGTATCCTGTATAATTTTATACCCAAAGTAATAATAACACTATGAGGTCTAGACTCATATACAGCATGATGTTTCCACAAGTATGGTTGGCCTAAAATAACATCACAAACTTCAAGGGGAGAGATATCACATAATACCTCATCCTTGAAGGGCTTGATGTCGTAGAGCGGACAGCATTGTTGGCTAACGCAAAAATCTCTCTCTTAGCGGTACCACCCAATGGTGTAGGGTTGCAGGTGTGGTGTCATTGATGGGTCCAACCTCTTGACGACCTCTATTGAGATCATGTTCTTTTTGCTTTTGTTATCGACAATGAAGTGCAGTGGAGTTCCCTTCACCCACATCTGTGAGTTAAAAAGGCACCACTCTCACTCCCACTGTCACTATCACTGCCATTATCACATCAACCTGTAACCTATCAACCTATCATTGTATCCAACCTGTAATTGTATCCAATCTGTCACATCAACCTATCATTGATCAACCTATCCATCCTATCACTGTCATCGATACTCAACCAGATCCCCTCACGTGGATCATATACCAAGGACACCTCTCAATTAGATTTCCAACATCACCAACACTTTCCTCTATCAAGCAAGTACCAATATTACCAACATACCATCACAAGATATGTGTCTCAACCATGTACCAAAGCATGTACTAAATCATCAACCTACCATACCAAGCATCAACTGTGTACCACAACATGTACCAAAAAATGTGCCAACACCATATCATGCATCAACTATGTATCTCACCATGCATCAATGTCACTAAGGAATGCCTCATACATATACCAAAAATGTATCTCAAATAATGTGCCCAATATCCAAGATGCTCCTCAAACCATGTGCTTCAACCATATATAATATCAATCATGATATGTCTCACTCATGCCATACACCATGTACCAGAAGATATCATCAATGAAGTGCCTCAAAAAATTACCAAACAACTAAGATCATATACCAATTATATGCCTCAACCATGCACCTAATATGTGCCTCAAGCATGTGTCAATGCCTCGACAATATACCAAATACTTGCCTCAAGCTTGCACCATAACATCATCAACATGTAACCCTTAAAACATGCATATAAACATACCTATAACTCTATAATAGACCTGGTGTATGTGATCATAGACTTGCATACCTTCCTCAACTTCAACAACAAGAGAATAGCATCTTCATCAATCTTTACATTAGTCTCATGGGACTAGTTTTTGGATTAGTCACAAACCCTAAATTTCAACAAGCATAAATATGTAGTTGTAATGAATAAAGGTATGAAACTTGTACCCAATATTATTCAATATCTTCTCTGCAATTCCTCCAAGTTTCAATGCTTGGAACATCCCAGAAAAGGAGCTATAGGAAAAATGGCAGACCTTGCTGAATTTTGGCATATTCTAGAGAGTGAACTTGTAGAGCATGCCACGCGTGGAATATTGGATATCTGGATCTAAAAAACATACGCAACATACTAAGGAATATATTGTATCCAATTCATTTTCTCTCACTAAATTTTGATTCTCTATGAATAATTTATGGTTGTTTTACCCGGAACACCTGTTTGAGACAAGTTTCGGGACTAGCCAAAAACCCTATTTTCCATAGAGTATGCCTCTGAAAATACAACGAACTAGAAGCTGAAATTTCTACCATAGTTATCTTGATATGTCTTCTCAATAGTCTCCAAGTTTCTTTATCTGAATCATTCTAGAAATAAATTTATAGCGAAAATGGTAAGATGGCATGTAAATAACATACCTTATAACACATCCTCACAAGACTTCATCCTCCCTTGGAATTTCTCCCTTCTTCACTTCATATTCCCTCTGAAATTCACCTCATATCTCCTTTGTTACCTTGTATAAGAATCACTTACTTAAATATAATATATTCAATATAATGTGTGTGTGAATGTACTTATGAGTGACTTCTTGAGGTGTATATATACTTTTTCTAACCTCTTTCCTTAACTTTATGGCTTCTTGAACTTTCTTGTTACAACCACTTTACCCTTTCATTAATGACTTGCAACCAATTAGGGGCTTCTTAACCCATATTTGGGGCTTCCATAGGGGATGCTTAACCCATATTTGGGGCTTCCAACTTCATGACCTCATAACCCCTCAACCGTGAGGAACCACGTGGCATACCACCTATCATCGGAAACGACATGACGAGGACTATCCATCCATGAGTATCTTACCTACATGTACATTATCCTTCATGTCCATATTCCTTAAACAACTTTGGGTACGATAACCACACCTCTAGGGATTCATGTAGACTTCATCAAATGCACCCAACACATCTACTGACATCAACCACTCCATCAATGACAACTAACTCACCATCAATATAAACCATATCTCTGGGGATTCCATACTTTTTCAAGGGTTGAAAACAATCTCTAAGGGTTGATATCAATGACAACCAACTGTCCAAACCAACTTTCCAACAATATCTCCCTTTTTCATTGATGGAAACACGGATGGCAAAACTCATGCTCCCCCTGTGACTATTGCTCATCATCAATGTTTCTCACTCTCCCCCTTTGACATCAATGGAAAAGGGTCTCTCTCCTTGGGGTTTCTCCCCCTATCTTTATGCATCTGTTCTTTCTTTCTATTTTCATGCATTTGTTCTTTCTCTTCTCTTTTGTCATCATGGGTAAAAGGATAACTCCCCATGTTTGTATGTCTTCCCCTGTTTGGATGTTTTTATTGTTTATTTATAGATCTCTTTCTCTGATGATTTTTATTCCTTTGACTTCTCTGCAAGATGTTAAGTAGATCAATGTGGGGCTACATGTATATGTTTCCTTTCCTCTCTTCTAGTGCTTGCTAATCATCCATTGGTGCTTCCTCTTGTAACTCTCTAACATATATAAAAATAATTCATTACTTGTTTTCATCATTCACTTGTCATGTTCACTTGACCATATCGTTCAATTATTTTCTTCTGATGATTTAGCTTCTGCCGAGTAATTTCTCTTTACCTGTTTTGTTGTGCCTTTTATTGATTTAATTTCTATGACCAACTTATTCCAATTATAAATAAACTTCCATGTATCTTCTCTGACCAATGTTTTATGTACTTGCTAAATATCCATATTTGTCCATATGTCGCTAACTATTCATAACTTTGTTACTCAACTGTCCAAAATCCTGACCCATCTATCACTCTATACTTCTTCTATCTGATTTCTCTGAATATTTCTTTACAAATACTTCAAACTACTTGAAGGATGGTTCATTGATCTGTAGTAGCTACTGCATAGACTCCTTGTGTTCAACATTCATAATTTTTGGAGTCTCCAAGCCAAATGGCTCAAAACATTGGACGAATCAGCCCTAATGTGAAGTAATCTTCATCTCTGTCTGTAGACTCAGTATCTTCCTTAACCTGACTTCTTCCTTTTTCATGTGGATTATTTATGATCTTGCACTACAATTCCTAAGAGTCGAACTTCTTAGGCTTGTTCCTTCTCTTCTTCTCTTCTTTCTTGTACTACTGTGAATCCTATGATCTTGGGGATCGTTCTTTATTTACCTTCTCTTCTTGTCTTTCTTTTCTTCTCCAAACCTTCATGTATCTGACTTCGATGTTTTCTTTCATGGAGGGCTCTATCATTCTTTTGTAATTCTGAGATATATGACCATAATTGTGGCATTTGTAACATTCAATGTTATGTGGGGCCACATAAGTATCACTTCTTCCATATGCTCTGCAATCTATAGCCTTGTGTCCAAAGTTATTACAATTAAAACAATAACCATAAAAGAAATGTTGATACCTGGGAGTAAATGATCTTCTTTGTAATGTAGTCCTTATGAATTCATGCCTCGGTTGATCAGGACATTCTCTTATGTTTATTCCATCATCAAGATTGAATATTCTTTGTTGTCTGAATGTAGAGGGTCTTCTTTGATATCCGTCTCTTTTGTAATCTTCTTCTTGAGTCTTTTGCACTTCTGAAATTTTCTTCTTTAGGGGATTTGATCCAAAAACGGGTCGAGTACTACTCTCCCAAATGTTTACAATGTGCGGATCTTTAAATTGACTATGGATTATACAGGTTTTATTGAGCATATTAGTTTATTTATCATAATGCATTAAAACACATAAACATAAGTAAATGAACATAGAATAAAAAAACACATGAAGGCAAATAAGAGAGAGAGAATCGATGTTGATAACGGAGTTCACCCCTCCACCTCTGGGGCTACGTCTCCGGACCTGCTCCAACTGGAATGCAGATCTTTTATATTCCTTCTTCAAAGTGAGCTCTCAAAACTCTCTTACATTCAAGCACTATGGCTCTTCATTAGCTCAGCACTATGGCTTTCAATAGCTAAGCACTCTCTCCTCCCTTTCTTCCAACATGGCTCACATAAGGAATATATATAGTTTTTCCTTACTCACTCTCCAACTAAGAGCATTAATTACAAGATCCACAATTGTAGGATCTAATTACAAAGAAGGAAAAAACAAGATCCTTAAAAGTAGGATCTTCAACCATCTTAGGCTAAAAAATGGAAAAGTCTCAAAACCAACCAAAGACTTTCCAACCATGCCCTTGATTCTCTCAACCTACAATTGAGAAAAATGGCAAATTGGTGTGAGGTGGTTTCTCACATGAAAACCAATTTCCATAATTAATAAATGAATAATATGTGAGACAAATTTTCTCTCACAAATATTAATCATTTTAATTACAAGTGAAGAATAATAATGTATGAGTTATTAAATCTCATAAAATGCATAATTAAATGCATGAGAAATAAAACTCAAGAAAGCATCATTTTAATCCACTTAAACACTTTTGTCTCCACCTTAAAATCAACATGGCGCAAATTAAGAAGTTCTTTCACGTGCGGAGATCCATTCGGATCAGGATTGCATTCTTCCTTCTTCATAGAACCTTTGATGAATTTTGCATAACTCTTACGCTTCTCTTCATTTTTCCCTTCTAGTAACCTGTAACGTTTCTCTTCAACTTTCTTTACTTATGATGTGGATATTTTTCTCTCTTCAACGTTCTTGTTGAGCTTGACAATTTTAACTCCCAATGTGATAACTTCTTCTTCAATATTCTCAACCTCTTATTCTTTCTTCATCATTTGAATCTTCATGACTTCTTTCATTCTCTTTTCTTCTTCAAGTTTGGTCTTCAATGTGATTATTTCTTCTTCAAGTCTTATTTCTTCTTGACCAAATTATGCTTCAAGATGGTTTAAATCCTCAGTTACTTCCTTGAGATGATCTGTCAAAATATTCTCTCTCTTCTCTACTTCCTTTATTTGTGCTATCATTTTGGCTTCCAAGCACTACTTTTCATCCAACTAACTCGTGAGAATTTCTTCAATCACTTTGGCTTCTTCTAGTTGGGCTTTCAGTTTCATGATGACCTGTTGGGATTCTTCAGAATTCTTCTTGACTAATTGTTCCTTAAGAGACTTGATCTTTTTCCTTTCTTTTGTCAATTTGTCTAAAGCATTTATTAACTCTTTTTCAAGGTCTACTATGCCTTCTTCACAATCTTCTTCCTTTGAATCTATCTGACATGAAGAGCATCTTTCTTCTTTTTATGTACCTGCACTTTCTTTAATTTTATCTAGCTTTGTGGTAGAATGGGATTCCTTTGAGTAGAAATTATGTAGCTTATCCCAAAGTTCTTTGGCTGATAAACATTGTCCCACTTTGACTTTCATCGAATCAGGTAATCCTTCCATGATGACATCCATTGCAATTTTGTTGTTCTTTTTCAATTCTTTCTTAGTTGTAGTCTTTGGCTTCTTTGAACCAGTGTATCATGTAACAATTGAGTACCAAACATCATATCCATGTGCCTATAAAAAAAGTGTTCATTCTAATGCTCGACATCTCAAACTGCATGCCATTCTGACCATTGAACTGTGGTATTTCATTTCTATACAAATTGTTTCTCTCCATGATCTTCCTTCCAATGGTTAAGATGTTTCCTGAAGGAATCGGCTCTGGTAACAGTTGTTGGAATATTGAGAGGGGGGGGTAAATCAGTATGAGCACATTTACCACTTTTAACCACAATATATAAACTTCAAATTAATTGATAGTATATCATCAATATATCATCAGTATATCATCAGTATATCATGAGCATATAAACATAAGCAACATCACATCAAGTACACAGTGCACCAGAATTTACGTGAAAACTCAAATGGGAGAAAACCACAGAATGTTTTCTTATATATATCAAGAATACATTCATAGGAAGCACCGACTTCCAAATTCTTCAACACCAACTAGAAGGAGGCATCAACCTGAAGGAAGATACAACTCCCTGAATTCTCTCACTCCAACCAGAAGGAGGCTACAACCCCCTAATTCTCAGGCTTCAACCTGAAGGAAGCTCCAACTCCATGTATTCTCCGGCACCAACCCAAAGGAGGCTACAACCCCCTTTCATTGCCTCATCATGTCGCCCTGAAATATAAGTGTAGACCAAATTTTCACTACCACTATCACTTCCACTATCACTTTCACTGCCATTATCACATCATCCTGTCAACCTGTCATTGTATCCAACTTGTAATTGTATCCAATCTATCACAGCAACCTGTCACTAATCAACCTATCCAACCTGTCACTATCATCGATACTCAACCAGATCCTCTCACATGGATCATATGCCAAGGAAACCTCTGAACTAGATGTCTAACATCACCAACCCATGACTCTATCAAGAATGTACCAATATCACCAACATACCATCACAAGATATGTGTCTCAACCATGTAGCAAAGCATGTACTAAACCATCAACTTGTACCATACCAAGAATCAATTGTGTACCACAACCTATACCACAACATGTGCCAACACCATATCATGCATCAACTATGTATCTCACCATGCATCAATTTCACCAAGGAATGCCTCATACATATACCAAAAATGTATCTCAAACAATGTGCCCAATATCCAAGGTGCTCCTCAAACCATGTGTCTCAACCATATACCATATCACTCATGATATGTCTCAATCATGCCATACACCATGTACCATAATATATCATCAATGAAGTGTCCCAATAAAGTACTAAACAACCCAGCTCATATACCAAGTATATGCCTCAACCATGCACCTAGTATGCTCCTCAAACCATGTATCTCAACAATATACCAAAGACTTGCCTTAAGAATGCACCATAACATCATCAAAATGTAACCCTCAAAACATGCATATAAACATACTTGTAAATCTGTAACAGACCTAGTGTATGTGATCATAGACTTGTATACCTTCCTTAACTTCAACAACAAGAGAATAGCATCTTCATCAAACTTTACCTTAGTCTCACGAGAATAGTTATTGGATTAGTCACAAACCCTAAATTTCAACAAGAATGACTCTATACATGTAATGAATAAAGGTATGAAAACTGTACCCAATATTCTTCAATATCTTCTCTGCAATTCCTCCAAGTTTCACTGCTTAGAACGTCATAGAAAAGGAATTATAGCAAAAATGGCATACCTTGTTGAATTCTAGCTTATTCTATAGAGTGAACTAGTAGATAATGCCACATGTGGAATATTGGATATCTAGATCTGGAAATCATACAAACCATACTATAGATTGTACTATATCTAATGCATTTGGTATCATTGAATTTTCATACTCTATGAAGAAGTTATGGTTGTTTTACCCGGAACACTTGTTTGAGACTAGTTTCAGGACTAGCATAAAACCCTATTTTCCACAGAGTGTATTGCCAAAAATACAACGACCCAGAAGATGAAATTTCTACCATAAATACCTTGATATGTCTTCTCAATAGCCTCTAAGTTTTGTTATCTGAATCATTGTAAAAATAAAGTTATAGAAAAAATGGTAAGATGACCTGTAAATAACATAACTTGGAACACATCCTCAAAAGACTTCATCCTCCCTTGGAATTTCGCCCTTATTCACTTCATCTTCCCTATGAAATTCTCCTCAGATCTCCTTTGTTACCTAAAATAAGAATAACTTATACTCACATAGAAGATATTCAATAGAATGTGTGTGTGAATGTACTTATGAGTGACTTCTTGAGGTGTATATATAATTTTTCTAAGTAACCTATTTTCTTAACTTCGGGGCTTCTTGAACTTTCTTGTTACAACCACTTTATCCTTTCATTAATGACTTTCAACCAATTAGGATATTCTTAACCCATAATTGGGGCTTCCATATGGCCTTCTTAACCCATATTTGGGGCTTCCAACTTCATGACCTCGTGACTCCTCAACCATGAGGAACCACGTGGTGTACCACCTATCTCCGAAAACGGAATGACAAGGAGTATCCATCCATGAGTTTCTTAATTGCATGTACATTGTCCTTCATGTCCATATTCCTTAACCAACTTTGGGTACCGTAACCACACCTCTGGGGTTTCATGTAGACTTCATCAAATGCACTCAACACATCAGCTGACATCAACCACTCCATCAATGACAACTAAATCACCATCAATCTCAACCATATATCTAGGGCTTCTGGACTTATTCAAGTGTTGAAAAAAATATCTAAGGGTTGACATCAATGACAACCAATAGTCCAAACCAAATCTCCAACACTCATTCACAAGAAGATGAGTACAATGAGGCTTCAAATTCCTTTTTAACATAAAACATAAATTATAAAACCCTAAACATACAAAACCCTAACCCCGGTAGATGAAACGCCAAAAGGTTTGTGGTTCCCGATGGGGGTAGTTGATACGTCAACTTCCTGTGGGTGTAACTTTTACATATGATATATATTTGGGGTTCTCAATGCACCGTTGGAAATTTCTAGCTGAGAAGTACACACTATGTTTGGCCTAACATCTACCTTTCTTTACATACTAGGTGTTGTCGAGCCAAAAAAAAACATCATTTAGGTCCCCAAAGCGGCCCCGGAAATTTGGGACCCAAAAAACTATAAAAAACTGCCAAAATGGAAAATTATTCTTTGAGCCAGTGGAATAAGTGGGTGGCCACCGATATCCACCTGGATCAGTCCTCCCCCCTTAGGAAGCAATGTTCTCCATTGTGTTTAGCACCCCCATCAGATGGGGAAACTTCTTCTGAACTTTACTCCAGATGAGCCACTTTCCTTGGTGCAGGAGCTACCCTACTTTGACAACTCAATAAAGTTGGATCTTCTGTTGGCGAGTACCCTTAATATGAGTGTCCCTGATCTGATCAATGGCTACATGTTCCATGCAATTAGGGTTGATATCTATAGGTGTCAATTGCTCTGTGATATCTGATGTGTCCAATAATGGTGGGAAATATGGTCAAAGGAGGTCCACACTAAACACTAGGTGCAAACCAAGGAAAGGGGGAATACTTAGATAAAAAGCATTGTCACCCATAGCCTTTCTGATGGTGTAAGGTCCATAACGAAGTGGACGAAGATTTTTATGGGGCCATGTAAGGTGCTCTTTCTGCAAATGCAACCAGACCTTTTCTCCCACCTAAAACTTGTGTAGCACATGATGTTGATCATGGCATTGCTTGTACTTAGAATTGGATTTCCTCAAAATGTCATGGACATGTTAGAATATGTGTTGAATCCATTCAATGAACTCGGTGGATTTTTCATCCTCAGACTGAACATGGGATGATTCTCCTTGTGTGTTTGTACGGGGCAGTGTGACATCAATGGGACCCAATGGTTGAAATCCCAGCCCCACCTGAAAGGGGCTATGGTCAGTCAAGATATGGAGAGCTCTATTGTAGATGTGTTGAACATAGGGGAGTCTCTCATCCCATGTGCGTGGCTTATTGGATTTGTACATGTGAAAGATATGAACGATCATTCAATTGATGACCTATGTTTGTCCATCAATTTGGGGGTGGAAGGCAATGGTTTTGGTGAGCTTGGTGTCCAACTGTGACCAGGGGATCGACCTAACTGTGTTCAGGAACCTGATGTCTTGATCTAAAATGATGCTCTTTGGTATCCCAAAATGTACCCACACTTGTTCGAAGAAAATATTGACAGTGGCCTCCGTTGTGATATTCTTCTTGCAGGCTATCAGAATGGCCATCTTAGAAAACCGATCAACAACCACAAAAGCATAATCATTATTGTAATACCCCACAGTCGAGCCCTAATTTTTAAATCATGAATTGTAAACATGTTTCATAGGCTAGTGAGCCAAGTAATGATAAGCTAGGAGGCTTATGTAATAGTTGGGCCAGAGAGCCTAGGATGCTAAGGCCAAGAGCCTATTTTGTATATGTAAATATTCAAATCATTAATATAAAAGCATCATTGCGTGTAGACTGACCATGATGAAAGAGTATGGGGGACTAGGCTCCACTAGACTGGGTAAGGGAGGGGGCTAAGAGGCTCGAAAAAGGGGCTAAGATTAAGAACTTAAATCTCAAATAATAATATATGTTATTATTCTAAATGATGTTAGGAGGATATGAATTTATCCTAAGTTCCTTTGGGAGAGGGGAAATACTTCCAAATGGAGAGGAACATGCTTCAAGAGCGCCATGTGTCATCTAAGGAACATGCAATTTATGTGGGGATTTTGACTGTCTTTGGGGATCATTTTTCCATTCCTTCCCCTCATGCACACAGCTATTAGACAAGCAGTAAAACCCGGAACGCCATTATTGAACCCTAGACCATCCTGAACTATTCCAACAAGCCCGAATTGATCATTCCGGATCTCTCATGATTTTGGGGACGAACCATTCTCACCATTCAGGCTCTCACTATTTTCTCTCTACGTATTCTCGTTATTTCTGACCAGTCTTGCCATCTCTCCTCACGAGTTCACTCTGAATGCTAGCCATATGTTGTCCCATTCACTCATGCACTGAACAAGAACATAACAAGAGCCATTTCCGCCATTGTTGAACCCTTAGCCATCATGAACCTTTGTTATTATTGATTCATCCCCTTGCCTTACTCGATTTTGTTGTTGTGGTTTGAAGAGGCGGGTTGTCAGGATCGTGGTTGAAGAAGCAGGTTTTTAGGCCCATGGTTGAAGAATCAGGTTGTCATGCTTGTGATCAATTCTCTCCAGGTGAGCGAGGTTGTTGGGGAAGTGATTTTTCCTGGAGGGATTCCAGTAGTAGCTACAAAGCTCTGAGAATTCCTGATCCAGCCTATTGTTAAAGGCCTGGAAGGGAAGTAGAGCAATCGATGGACTGTGGAATAGTGAAGATGCATATTCCTGAGGTGGGACAAGCATGTGGGGAATGAGAGTTTGTGAGCAGTGGGCGTAAGTAGGCTCCTTGGAGAGAATCCTTCACGTTGCATTGTGCAGCTTCATGTTGTCCTTTCCTAGCCTAGGAATCCCTTGCTAGGTGGAGTTTATTTCCAGCTCGAGGGTGACGCAACCTCCCCTTGGCGGGTGGTCGCACTACCAGGACCTTCTCTTTCTCTTATGGCCCGAAGAGTCAATAGCTCTTCAAACTCCCTCGGGAGTTCCTTACCCACAGGCTTCTCGGCGATCTCCCTTTCGCCAGTCAGGAGATCGGGTTTCGCGAACTCGCGGACCTTGTGTGCACCTCCC
>CBVK0100650651.1:0-11135 GCA_900067695.1 Picea abies
TGTATCAAACTTTCAAAGACTTAGTGGCTAAGTGGGCTGGTTTCCCCTCTATTGGGGCAGCCCATTAGTGTATCTAGACTATGATTGTAACTGGGTTCCACCATTTTACCTATGGCAGGTTTTTTAATATATAATATCTTCTTACTTATAAAAAAAAATAATAATAATGAGATCTAAATTATGATTAATTTAATGAAGTAGATATAAATGGGTGTCATATTTTTGAATGAATACAAATAAATGTTATTCCTTAATAATAATAATAATGAGATCTTGGACTCTCCATTTTAGTGCATAAAGATCTTTTGTTAAATATTTTTTAATATAATCAAATTTAATAAGTTTATTTAAAAAAAATAAAGGGAGATATATCTTTGTTTGAGAATAACAAGAGAACATAGTGAATCCCTTGAAATTATGTGGCAAAAAATCTTGCAAGATTTTATACTTGGAACTATGATTTTTGTTCTTACTAGTAAGAATGATATCTTGCAAGATCTTATATTTGGAATCATGATTTTTGTTCTTATTAGTAATAATGATATAGATCATCTATTTTGTATTTCAAAAATTGTCAATAATGATATAGGCCATTGTCAACTTAATTTAGAGAAAAAACCATTTTAAATTTATGAATGTCCATTTATACCACATTTTATCAAAAAATAATTTTACTAAAATTTATAAACAAGAAATAATATTTAAACAAAGAAATAATTAATGAAAGAAATAAAAGATTAAAAACCAACCTCAATGTGATAATTTAACATTTGAATGTATTTATATATTAGTATATCACTTTAAATTAGCAAAATTAAATTAAATTCATAAAACAACTCAAGAAATTACTAAAGAAAATATGTCAAGGCAGGGAAGGATTTCAAATTAATTAACATGACTTTATAAAATAGTATTGAGAAGGAAAACTCAAGTGTAAAAATTACAAAAATTATATATTTTTAAAGTATTTATAATTAAATTTGAACATTATTAATTTTATTTTTCTTAGTTAAATAAAAACAATTACATTAATTATATAAAATTTGAAAATTATTAAAACTTAATATTTTTATTTGATATCTCTTTTTCATTTTTCATAGTATTATTTATTCATTTTTCAAAGTACTATTTATTTTTATAGCTTGTAAATTTCAAATTTTTAAAACTTGAATATTTTTATTTGATATCTTTTTTCATTTCTCATAATATTATTTATTCATTTTTCAAAGTACTATTTATTTTTATAGCTTTTAAATTTTACAATTTCATACATTTCAAAATATTATATATTTTAAATAAACTAAATATTGCCTTTCATACATTTCAAAATATTATATATTTTAAATAAACTAAATATTGCCATAATGACATATTATATATTTTAAATAATCTAAATATTGTCATAATGACACATTTTCATTTTCTAAAAACCCTACTTATAAATTTTGATTTTAAAATATTATATATTTTAAATAAACTAAATATTATCATAATAACACATTATATTATATATTTTAAATAAACTAAATGATGTCATAATGACACATTTTCTAAGAACCCACTTATAAATTTTGATTTAAACGTGTAAGTTGTGAATGAAATTTTTTTGATTTCTTTTTAGATTTAATATATATTTTAAATAAACTAAATATTGTCATAATGACACATTTTCATTTTCTAAGAACCTTACTTATAAATTTTGATTTAAATCCAATGTTTAGGTTGTGAATGCTTTTTTTTTTTCTTTAAATTTAAAGACTTGTGATTTGTTTCATTGATTTTAAAAATAATCTTTTTACACTTTTGATTAATTTGAGGGCGTTTTCATAAAATTATAATCTTTTTACACTTTTGATTAATTTGAGGGCGTTTTCATAAAATTTATATGCTTTATAGGTTTTAAAATAACTAATTTGAAAAAGTTCGTAAATTTATTCTCTTCAAAGTGTAGAGACTTTAGTTCATTTTTATACTAAGAACTACAAATGTTATTAGTATTTCTACAATATTGTCACTATTTCTACAACAATGTTAATGACAATAATCTAACTATTATTATTATTATTGTAAGTTATGAAG
Organism: Picea abies; assembly: GCA_900067695.1. NCBI lineage: Eukaryota > Viridiplantae > Streptophyta > Pinopsida > Pinales > Pinaceae > Picea > Picea abies. The sequence goes on from CBVK0100650651.1 coordinate 2,080, forward strand.
TACAAGTAATATGTCTACCTTAAAGTTTACAGTAATGTTAATGAAAATAATCTAACTATTATTGTTGTAAGTTATGAAGTACAAGTAATATGTCTATCTTAAAGTTGACTTGATCTACTATAGAAGATATTGATTTTGGATTTAAGTGCCTTGTGAAGGGAAAGCTAAGACATTACAAGTTATTATACTGAAATTTTAAAGATCGGAAACTCCATTTTTATTCTAAAAATTCATAATTTTTTTTTAATTTAGTAATAAGGAAGAATTTTGCTAAGACTTCAATAGAAAGTCTTATAGTTCATAATTTTAATATTTAAGACAAAAATAATCCTTCAAATTATACAACAATTATGATAAGCCCTCTTCTAACCAAGTTGTATGGATTAATAGTGGAGAAGAATATTATCTCATGGTTTGAAATCCATGATAAGAGAACTAAGGGGGATGATGGTTTTCGAAGTGATCATTCAATCTTAGACTATCTAATCACTCCAATATTAAAGTAGAATATTATCAAAATGACAAGGTTATTATCCTTTGTTACTTTGTTGACATTAAAAAATATTTAGCACAATTCCTAGAAATAATCATTAAAAGAGGCTACATGATATTATGGCACATTTTATATTGAGGGTTGCAGTGATAAAGCTATACAAAATGTTCATTTACAAGTTTAGAAATAATGAGGGACGATAAGAGGAAATCAATTATAATACATGATTGAAGAAAAGTTACCATTTATTACCTACTATTTTTGGTATATGTATTGACAAGTTAGTGGATTACATGGAGAAAAGATTGTGTAGGTATAAAGTAGTAGGATTAGTCATCATCATCACCTTCTATATGAATATGATATTGTTCTCTTAGCAAGGAGCCCCTCTAATATTGATAAACAACATGAAATTCCAAAGATTTTTGCACTAACTATAAAATGTTATTTGTACAAAGAAAACAAAGGTAATGATCATTTAATCAAAGAAAACCACATACAAAAGTTTTGTTTATAATAATAGAAACTTCAAATAGGTCCATTTTTATAAGTATCTTGAAATTATTTTTCATCACAAGTTGAATTGGAACTATACTATTAAGAGAAGAAGCAATGGAGGTTCAAAAGTCTAGTTTGGTCTTGATAACAGTTGTAGAGATGCAAAATTTTGGTTTTGGAAAAAAGGTCAATTTCAATAGGTCCTTGTTACCCCATTGATTATGTATGGCTATGAGGATACTCTAGAGGAGTCAACTCTATTTCTCACCCAGTTGTAACTTCAATTGGTCCATCCAATATTTTAAGATATTACAATTAATGCTCTTACATTTTCATATGGTTTCCTTTCAAATTCCATCTCCTTAATGTTGAGATATATTCCAACCATCTTAACCATTCATATTATGAAATCCGTTTCCATTGTTTCCAACCATCATGAGACATTTTTTAGTCCCAGAATCTACTTCACTTTATGTGATAACTCTCTTTGAATCTCAATTGTAGTCTTTGTAAACCAATCCACACACATTTCCTTTATTTATTTTATCCTTGGCACCCTTTAGGGTGAATGAACCTTAATGATTTCATCCCATGAATAATTTACACAAGTACCCTACTTCCACTGTGAACTTTGATAACAAAACTACTTTTATTTCTTTAAATTCTTCAACCATTGTTGTCAATTTATAGGTAGTAACTCTTCTAAGTCCTTATATGCTAGTCCCTAGAGATGATTTGTCCATCCCCATGACTCACACATTACCATAATAGGTCCCTATTCCTTTTTCAAAATGATTTATAGCCATAATTACATTTGTTCCTTTAAGGAGACTTACCTTACCTTACCTTCATGTGCTTATTAATGTCATTCTTCACCTATTGGATGCATGTTTTGTGCTAAAATCATTGTTGGTTTTCCTTTGCAAGTCATTTAGAGTCTGTATCAACTCAATATTAATTTGGTTCTACTCCTCCGGAGATCTTATCAACCTTTTATTATCTTCTCTATAACTTTTACTATTGTCATGGTTCATTGGTTGTACATAATAACCAATTTCATTGATTCTCATAGCTCTTTTCTTCATGATTGCACTCTAGAATTATATTCTAAAATAGACCCACACAACATTCATTTATGATATTCGATCATCTTGTTAATAACCCCTTAACTTAACACACTCTTCTTGAGTGTTTCCTACTCATCAACAATACCATGTTATTAAAACTCAACCTGTTTTTATTGTCGGTTTGTTACACTTCTAATGTGTCTCCAGACCATTACACGAGAACCATCATGAATTATATGTATCCTTCCCTACTCAATCTTCCCATCTATCATGCACCTCTGTCCTTTGAAAATCATTTTTCCAAAAATAAAGCTATTTTGGAAATCTTTCATATTAAAGAATTACACTATTCACTAAGTCAAATATCATTTCTTTTGTAACTTTCTAAAGCAACTAGATGTTTCCTTGGAGAACTTGAACCTTCTGTCATGTTTTACTTTCGATTGAATTTCCAACAACTATACTCATGCCTCGATTTGAATTCTAAGATTAAAGTTATGAATTTTTCCATTTCTACTCAATTGTGCCCTTTTCTCACTAGTGACATCTATCTAAGAGGCCATCTTATGTCATTGATAGAGGAAAATATGGAGAGAAACAATAATTTTTTGGTATTAGGTGTTGATAATTGTTTCTAATTTTGAGTACAGAACAAATTTATGAATGGGTATCTAATGCCCCATTCAAATTCTTCATCGATTTAAAATTGTCAACTTTGTCCTCTTTTCATTTTCTTCAGTCTTCAATTTTTTAATAAAAATGGCTATCTCCCAAATAGAGAAAAAAATAAGATAAATTTAGCAAGACAAATTTGTCTATATTGTTGAGGAGGTAGAATGTCAAGTAAATAATATTTTCTATATTTGTGATATAGGGTCCCTTTTCCTCCTCTGAAGATTTAAAAAATTCCCCAAAACTCTCCTAGAATAGTGGAGTTTTCCTTATTTTGGTGCCTCCACTCCAAACCCTTTGAAATTTGGCCAAATACCCAAATAGATATCTTCATGTATTCTGCATAGGCTAACTATATCAATTTCATCAATAACAGGTTCTTTGTCAAAGAGTTCCACCCTATTCTTCAAAAATCTCTAATTTTCCAATTCTAGAAAATTGAAGGAGAATTGGCGAGTGGTCTTCACTAGAACTTTTATAGGTATTGACATTGCAGACTTAACCCCAAAATTTCATTTGATTTGGAGTCGATTTTCTCCTATTATGGCAGAAACAAGTTTTTGTCTCCAAACTTTTTTTTCTTTTTTTATAATCTTTATCCTCCTTTTCATTTCCTTTCTTTTCTTGTCTTTTGTGATGTGTTGCATGGGAATTTTTTCTTTTGCAATGTGTCGCTTGGAAATATATTTTTGACATGACACATCATATGTCCTAAAAATATTTCCTTGTGACACTCTCATACTTAGAAAAATTTTGTTCATTTTTTCTTGTTTCCTTTCCTTGTCGTATGAGAAATATTTTCTCATGTGATCTCTTTTCTTTATCGCACACGAAAATTTTATTTGTGCGATATCTCACACAGTGAAAAATTTCTATCTTATGTTAAGTATTTACTTAGAAATTTTTCTTGTGTCTTTCCCTTTATCGCACTATCCCAAAGATATTTATCGCATGTGAAAAGTTTCCTTGTGCTACGTATCGCGTGGCCATAAAATATTTTCTCATGATAAGGGACTTTCCTTCCTTCTTTTATTTCACTAAAATATTTTTTTCATGTGGTGTATCACACCATAAAATATTCTTCGTGCAATTCATCGCATTGCCAATATTTTCCTCCCTATGATATGGGCCTTTTTCTTTTCCTTCTTTTCATCATTTTCTTCTCTAATTCCTTTAAGGTTTTTTTTCCTGCGAGAGTGTTCCCTTACTTACCCCATCAAAATATTTACTTTATATGTGATGTGTTGCATGGATTCTTTTTCTAGTGCGACATATTGCATCTCTCAAAATATTTTTCTTGCGACAAGCATGCGCCTCCTTCTTTTATCACATCCCAAGGTTTTTTTTCACATGGTGTATCACATCACAATGTTTTCTTTTCATGTGATACAAGAAAAGTCTTGGATTTTTATCAAAATGAACTAAGTCTTCCTTATTTTTCTTCTTCCTTGTCCCTTGTCACATCTCAAAACTATTTTTTCATGTGATGTATTGCATCGCCACATTTTCTTTTTGTGCGGTGTATCACACCATAAACATATTTAGGTGTTATACTTCGCATTGCAAGAAATTATTTTCTTGCAATATCATTCATCTTCTCCCTTTATCTCATCCCATCATTTTATTTTTGAGTGGTGTATTTCACTAGCAACATTTCCTGGTGCAATACATCACACCGCAAGAAAATATTTTCTTGGGATACGAGAAATAAGTCCCAATTTTTTTTATTCCCGACGAAAAATACCATACCACATGGAAAACAATTTCCATGCGATACACATTGTATCAGAACAATAAATTTTTCATGTGATACACATTGTATCGCAAAAAAGTCATGAATTTTTCCTTAGTCATTTTTCCAAAATTTTGAGCTCGTGGCTATCGTGAAACCCATAGACTCGAACCTATGAGCTAATTTTGACTCTTTAATGGCCATATCAATGTCTAGACCAGATAATCCTCTTGTAAAAATCAAAATTCAAGGAATTTGACTCTGATTCCTTAGGTTGGGATAAATTAATTTCACCCAAGTTCCATGCAAATAAAAACTATGTTGTTTTGTAGTAGGCCCCTGCAAGTTTAGTGTTCCAACCTAAGCTATAATACCACTTGTATCATACCCAGATCCCATGTTGGGCCACACTAATACAAATTATTTTTTGATACCAACTTGGAGCATACCCACTACCAAACCCAAAGAAATAAATTGGATACCAATATAAAACAAATGCATGCAACATGATAAAAAACACTCATGAAACTATCAACAATTTTGAAAATGTGAATGAAATTTATTTATCCATGCACAACATTCAAAACACATAGTAAAAGGAAAAAAACAAAACATAGCATTAACACAATAAATAAAAAAGGTGAATGACACACTTATCTCATAAGTAAATGTCACCAACTAACTACATATGAGGGATGTTCCTCCCAATAATAGGCCTATTGTTCCATTTATTTCAATAGAAATCCACCCCCAAGCTAGGGATATGAGTCCATAAGGAAGGAATGCCTCCTAAGGTTGGCTATTGTCCACTCAATAGATCAATACCCAGAATACTAACTCCTACAACAATTCCAATCCACTAGCTCCTTTTCCCCTCAACTTGCACAACCTAAGGAATGGGATCCCCTTCTCTTCCACATAGTTCCCTAGGCTCTCCCACTTCCCTCCAGGTCTCTAACACAAGTTAGCCAAGAAATCTCTTAGTTGGGGACACCAGGAATCTCAGTTGTAACAAGAGTTCTCACATCAACTTTCTCAAGGCTCTTGAGTATTTTCTCAATAGAAATATTCCTTCCAGAAATAAAAACCTTATTTTCCAGGTAATTCTCATATTCAACAAGATTTTCTTCAATGCCTACTATGGTTTCCTTCTATTTTCAGCATCGATCTCTCCTTTTCCTCTCCTCTTGTTGTCCCAAAAGTTTGTGTTCTTTTCCTACTATAATTTCTAGTTCTCCCATGCGTGTTTGACTCTCACAATTCCCAAAATGTGGTTGTACTCAACCCATGCTATCATAAATAGGTGAGATGACTTTCCCCACCAACCTCTTACATGAAGGTACTCAACCTATACTTCTCATTCAATGATTAGTTTGATAATTCAAAGAAGGATTATATGGTAATGGAAATTTACTTTAGGAAAATGACATGGGATTCTAGGCATGTCATATTTTCCCTCAAAACACCCTTTTATCCCCCTTTATTGTGGAACCATAGCCACCCAATTTTATCATCCCTCTAATATCTTAGCTAGAAATGTATTTTTAATTAATCAAGCTATGTATAGATTACAATGTTAGGCTCTCTGGCACAAAACATATTGGCTCACCAACCTATTTAACATGTGTACATTTACATTACAATTCACAAAGATTAAAACTAGAATGTTACACTAGCTATTACTAGTGTTAGCTAAGAAGGAAAAGTAATATGTCTACCTTAAAGTTGACTTGATTCATATCAATTATAGAATACATTAGGTTTGGATTTAAGTGCCTTGCGAAGGGAAAAGCTAAGACATTGCAAGTTATCACACTGAAATATTAAAGATAGGAGACTCCATTCTTTTTCCTTAAATTCATAATTTTTTTAATCTAGCAATTAAGGAAGGTTTTAATGAGAATTTGATAGAAAGCCTTATTGTTCATATTTTTAAAATTTATGACAAAAATAATCCTTCAAATTATACAATAATTATGATAATCCCTCTTCTAGCTAAGTTGTATGGATTAATATTGGAGAAGAATATTATCTTGTGGCTTGAAATCCATGATTAGAGAGCTAAGGGGAAAGATGGTTTTGAAAGTGACCATTCAACCTTAGACTATCTAATCACTCCAAGATTAAAGTAGAAGATTGTCAAAATAACAAGGTTAATATATTTTGTTGTTTTGTTGACTTAAAAAAACATTTGACACAATTCCCATAAATAACCATTAATAGAGGCTACAAGATATTAGACCCCCTTTTAGATTGAGGGTTTCAGTGATAAGGATATACAAAATGTTCTTTGACAAGTTTAGAAATAATCGAGGATGATAAGAGGAAATCAATTATAATATAGGCTTCAAGCAAAATTACCATTTATTGTGTACTATTTTCAGTATTTATGTTGACAAGTTAATTGATTACATGAAGAAAAGGTTGTGTAGGAATAAAGTAGTAGGGTTAGTCATCATCATCACCTTCTATATGAAGATGATGTTGTTATCGTAGCAAGGAGCTCCTCTAATATTATTAAACAACTTGAAATTCTAAACTATTTTTGCAGTAACTACAAAATGTCTATTTATACAAAGAAAACAAAGACAATGATCATTTAATCGAAGAAAACCGCATACTCAAGTTTTTCTTATAATAATAGAAACTTCAAATAGATCCATTTTTATAAGTATCTCGAAATCAATTGTTATCACAAGTGGAATTGGAAATATGCTATTAACAAAAGAAACAAGGAAGGTTCAAAAGTCTATTTTAATCTTAATAACAATTGTAGACATGAAAAATTTTGGTTTTTGGAAAAAAAAAACAAAAAAAAAAAAAAAGTCATTTTCAATAAGTGACTTTTATTTACCCAATGATTCTATATTGCTGAGGCTTAGGGTTATAGTATTTCTAGATAAATTTAGAGAAAAATAAGAGTTATGTTTTGTTTCATGAAGGAGATATCTCCTACCTCATGTACTATCTTATTCCCTTGTAAATCCATTGCTTGATTATGACCTTAATGCGTGTGTCTATATATAGACGGGCCCTCGCCAAATGGCAGCGAGAGTGAGAGTTACGCTATCATTATAATATGCATGTTGTGGTTCATTGCATGTTTCCCTCTTAATTCACTTTCCTTGATAGAAAAGAAAGAGATACGAGGGAGCAAGTTGAAGTGTCCTCTTCGATTTCATGTATGTGCGTACGTAAAAATAGAATGATATCCACCTCGGCTTATTTGTCGTTTCATTCCCTACTAGGGATAAAAAGTGATTCAACTAAACCTTTTCTTACCGACTCCGCTTCCTTTATTATCCATACAACTAGGATAATGTTGACGTTATCCAAGTCCTTGTAGCTACTTGACAAATTAGAGGATCATAATAAATATAATTAAAGATTATCATAATATAATATAAGAGTGTATTGAAGAGTAGGATTCTCACTTGGAGGATGAAGTGAATCAATCATCCATTTCTATAATCCAATAAAGGTTACATTGTTCTGTGTCTAAAAAACATATAACTTGTTATGTTCAAACACTAATTTCATATGTATTCATATTTCATACTTCCAAGCCAGAAGCATAAATTTATTATAAGGGAAATATCATGATGCGAAGATTTTAGCAGAATTTCATATGTATTCATATTTCATACTTCCAAGCCAGAAGCATAAATTTATTATAAGGGAAATATCATGATGCGAAGATTTTAGCAGAGTTTTTTATGTTATAGAGTTTGATGAAAATATGAGAAAAGATTTATTATAAGGGAAATATCATGTTGAGAAGATTTTAGCAGAGGTTTTTATGTTATAGAGTTTGATGAAAATATGAGAAAAGAAATAAAAGGTTTTAGTGGATTTTCTTTATAACTAAAAAGTCTGAGTAGCTAGAGATTTTAATGGAGGCTTTCCTTTGAGCACATCTTTCAAACAATAAGCCGCATCCATACACACTAAACATACAAATATTTGTATTATATACTTTGAAAACACCAATGTGCACTAAATATACAGAGATGCATATTACATATTTTGAAAGTATCAATGTTTATTATATATTTTAAAAATATTGGTGTGTATTATATATTTTGAAACAATTGACGTGTACTAAAAGTAGTTTTGTTATTAGTTAGCGCTTTTGCATATATATTTTTATGTACCGTTAAGTCTTGGTAGTGGTAACAATAATATTAATGACGAAGGTAACAATATCATTAAAAGTAATGGCGTTGTTGTCATAGTTTGAAGCACTGGTGCTTTCTTTTTTTTCCAATAGAAAATTCGCTCAAATTATATTACTGAAAATATAATTTTTTTACATCTTCAAGACCATAACAGATGATCATAGCAGAACTAGTCCATAGACCATGCTCAGTAAAATACTACTACATCCCCAAAAGAAACTAGAAAGTCACCAGTACCAGCACGTAGGCTGAAAAAGAGAAACAAAACAGGGGTAAAAACCCCAACAAACAACATAAAAGAAACTGAACCAGATGTCACACGCCCCCAAAGGAACTCAAAGTGTTTATCCAACACTGCACGCCCCCAAAGGACCTCAAAGTGTTTATCCAACACCGCACGCCCCCAAAGGACCTCA
>CBVK0100650656.1:836-11910 GCA_900067695.1 Picea abies
GCAGGATTGACCTGAGCATGGCCCTGGAGGGCCCATCTTTCTTCTTCTTCATCACACTTGTCCTATCAGCAGCAGCAGCATCCATCACCTTCGGCCTGGACTTGCATCGGAGAAGACTCTTGCTCCATAAGGTAATTGGTCCAGGTATCATGGTATGTATCATGTTTGATCATTATAACTTTCAGATATATGCATCAGATTCCTTTCATTTCTGACAACAGCTTGGATCTTACACTAACCCACTTGACCATGGTTGGGGGGATTGACAGGGTACCCTAGCAAGCTTGTGCCCATGGGTTTTGGTTAGCTACCGAAGGGGATTTTGAAGAGTCATCGTCCGCTCCCATCATTATATCACTTTTACATCTTATCTCCCATTCATCTATCCCATTCCCCTAGTCCGGACATTAGGATGACCTATTTGTGGGGTTACACCTTATCCTGTGGAAAGAAGGGGCTAAAAGCCCAGGGGGTAAAAGCAGCTGGTAAGAGATAAAAGCCATAAAAATAAAACCTAGAGATGCCTCGCCCAAGGATCCCCGAGAAGGCAATAAAAAGCCTCTCAATAAGAAACAAGAGGGACCCGAAGAAAATATAACAAAACAAGACCTAGCCAAGAGGATGGGGGGTCTCATCACGAGCCAGCCCATTATGTTCATAGGTACCTAGCAGTATGACATTGCCATTATCTGGTTACCACGCCAAGGCAGTGACCTTTGGTTGCATGGCCAAGGGAAAGGGGGTCTCATCACAAGCCAGCCTTATCATCTCTGTGAAAGTACTCGTGGGTAACATTGTCAGCTCTGGTCACTATGCCAAGGCAGTGTCCTCTAGTTAGACCTTGAAATAAAAGAAAGAAAAAGTAATAAAGAAAAGAAAGAATAAAGGCAATAAAGGGCTTGGAAAGAATTGCATCCATGACAGGTACAGTTCGCCTCCTTCAAAGGCACCCATGGATAATATCACCCCTGTCTTCCACTATGTCTGGACATCCTTTGACCACACCACCTCGTGCTACATGGCTTGGATGATATCCTTTGGGAACTTTCCTTTTCTTATGGATGCTGGCCCAATAGGGCATTTTGTCCTTTTCTTCAGCTTTGTATAGTAGGTTATTGTAATGTCTTTGAGCTATTGGATGATATGCTAGGGGTTTTATGCATGCATTTGATAAAATTAATGATGAAATATGATTAACATTGCTATGATCCCGAGGACTAATGAGCCCATGGAGGGCGAAGTTTTTGATGTGCAGGACCATGCCCGACGAACAGGTACCAAGTGGACCGGTACACATGGGGAGATGATTAGTTCGGACCTCCATGGGTCTGAAGAGCCCATCAGATGGTTACTGGGACCTCATCAGGGACAGAGACAGGACAGTGATTGGTTGAGCCTTTGCACCAGAGAAGAAGGACATTTTCATCCAGGATGCCTTGGTTGAGCCCAACCCTTGGGGGTTGACCCACTGCAGGTGGAACGTCTCCCTCTGTTGACCCAGGACGTCCTCTAGAGGCCCTTGACGTTACCTCCAGCGCATGGCACTTTGACATGGCAGTTTGGCACGTGTGGCGGAGTTTGGAGGCCCAGAAAGGGCCAACGTTTGTCATCTAGTGCTGTGATTTGCCCTAAAAGGGGGCAACGTCCCCCTCAAAGAGGCTAGACTTCTTGCTCATTGCTCATTTAGGGTTTTCTTTTAGCAGATTAATGTAAAACAGTATGATTTTTAGTTATTAGCCTTGTCGGTTGTTTTAATGACCTAATTTTAATTAAAGGTCATGAGATGATATAAATTGAGGATGTTTTTCCTCATTTTAGCATAACACAATTGACTCACACTTGTGAGGTCTGATTTTTGCGCCCTTCTTGGGTATATTTGCTTGCTAAGTGAGGCACACTTGCTATTGGAAGGATATTTTTGGCATTTTGTGGCATTTCTCTCAAGGAAAGTTTACAACTAGGGTTTGCTTATGCTTCTCTTCATGATATGTAAGTAATTTTCTTGCAAAACTTCTTAATTGAATGGTTGTAGGTGTAATTTCTTGCATTTGCTTATTATATTGCTGATTTAAAACCCTAGGTAACAAGCACACAAGTTACATGTCCCCTTAGAGAGAGATTTTTCAGCCATTGAAGAAGAAGGATTGAGCCTAGCCTTTACTACACTCATCTTGCTTCTTCCCTTGAGCTAGCGTTGAAGTTCATAGGTTGAAAGAAGGTGACGTCCTAGGCCTAGGTTATCTACACCCAGGACCCTCATCTTCTAGGGTTTGAAAGCCTTGTCATTACAACACTTTCTCCCTTAGACTTATTCTTTATGTTAGCCGTTTTGCCAAATTGACCTAAAGAAGGAGGAAAGAGCACGAGGCCTTGCTTAAACAACACCGGAGTGAGCCTCTTTCCCCTAGGGTTTTGATTCTAGGGCCGTGCCTTTGCAGCACCATAGAACCCTACCTTCTAGTCTTTAAGTTATCATCCTTTCAAAACCTTGTGCCCTTTTCTTATTTGACTCCATATACCCTAAGGCACTGATATTTGACCTCCAACGTTGAAGTCTTAGTGTACAAAACATTTCTCAAAACCTTAAATTTTGAAACCCTAACTAACAAACTGACTTAATTAGGGCTGACGTCATAGTTGGTTATTTCATCTTAACGCAGCAAAAGTTGAATATAAGCAATTAAGTGATGATTTGGAGCATTTACTGATCAAATTGTCGATTGGATATATTGTTGGCTTAGTCATCTCCATAGATATTGATGAATTGATGGTCTTTCATAGCTAATTGACAAAACGTTGACTTCATTTTATATCTATTGCAGTACATTGCTTATTGAATAATATTAGATAGTCATTGAAGTACTAACCCTTTGAGTTATAGCCTGCATATATATATATATATATATATATTGTGTTGTTGTTGTCTTGTTCCGGACAGGTGTTTTCAATAGAGCATACACTTCATTTATTGGCTGATTAGCCGGACTGTCTGACTCTAGTGGTAACCTGTGAGGAGGGAACTCTAAAACTTGACTAAATACCTTCTGCCTCTTCAAACCCCAGCTTGTCGGGGACGTCTCCCCTGGGCTAACCTCCCTAAACAGAAAGAACCTCCCCATCGAGATGACATTGGGTGGGGAAGGTTCCTGTTACGCCAGTTTGATCTCTATCCTTTAGCCTATGACCTAAATTACAAACCGTGCGATAACAGGAAGCATGGACTCCGATAGACGGAGGGAGCCGATCATATGCACTCTTACATGAAGCAAGGATTAGGAGGGAGCTAATCCTATGATTCATTGAAGATGATGAAATATATATATATCCATGGTAGCGGTCATGAAAGATAGTACGTGTTCAGTTCAATCGCAGAAGAAGACTTCTTCAAAGAGAAGCCTTAAAGTATTCCTAGTTTTCCATCCAGATCCGTGATCCTATGATGAAAGGAAGAACTGGAATCTCTAGGGCATGGAATCTATAAGAAACTCCATGGACCCAAGAACTAAAGAAAAACATGAAGAAGAACATGAATATTCCAAGAAAGAAAGAAAAGCCAGAACAACCAGTCATTATATTAAGAATCAAAAGATTACCAACCTAATATGAACTCAATAAAAGCAATCAAGAAAAAGAACTGGAAGTCGTGATGAAGAACAGTGTATGGAAGACTTATGAATGAAAGCATTGCGAGATCTAAAACCAGAGGTTCTCCCAGATGGAGGGAGAAGACTATGATGATTACTTGTTCCAGTAAACCAGACTTATCTCTACATAAGTCATTATATCATCTGCAACATCCATGAGTTGGAGTTCTACATCAGATGAATGCAAAGAATGTTCTCCAGAGAAATTGAATAAAGAGCATATGAAAAGCAATCTCAAGACTTTGAGACATACCAGAAAGAGATTCTTGTATGCAGATAGAAGAAGATAACTTGGTGGAGAACCTCCAGTGCACAGCAGAAGCGTGGTGAAGATTTCCTATAAAGATGACTACTCAGTAGATCAGATCTCATGATGACAAAAGAAGTGCCACATAGATATGTTCCAGCTTTCCAACTATGATATACTCTATTGTTCAGATCTACATGAAGCCTTCATAGTGTTCCAGACTAAAGTACATTTGAAATCAAGCATTACATTATCCATGATGAAGTCCAAAAAGGAGAAAATGATTACATGAGCAGATAAGCAAACATTTTGGTAAAGCTTCTATCCAAGATGAAAGAATTTGTGTACTCAAGTTGGAGTACATGGAAACAACTTCCTTCTTATTGAAAAAGGAAGAAATGACTCTCCAAGTTAGGAGGGAGCACTGAAAACATTATTGAATACATTCAACTTTAAATTTGAAAAATAGTCCATCTTGGACAGATGCTTTCCTGTTCGGAAAGTGGATTGAGATTTCTAACAGACAGTGACTTCCCATTGTGGTTAACATGGGAGGTAGTCTGATTGTTGATGTATCATAGACAACGACTTCCCATTGTGGTTAACATGGGGAGTGGTCTAGGGCAGTCTCTCTTCTTGAGGGTTACTCAAGAAGACTGGCCCGCCTCGCCGGACAGGGATTTCTCATTGTGGTTAACATGAGGAATGGTCTGTTTTGGAGGTTGATGTTGGAGGTTGATGCAGGACAGTCTTTTCCTCTTGTGGTTAACAGAGGAAATGGTCCGGACAGTCATTCCTTAGGGTTTATACATTCTCTCCAGGGCGCACTTTGATTAGTGTAGGAGGAATGGCCCATGGTGGGGAATGGTCCAGGCTCAGCAATCAGGGACAAACATTCCTTAGGGTTATACATTCTCTCCAGGGTGCACTTTGATTAGTGTAGGAGGAATGGCCCAAGGTGGGGAATGGTCCAGGACAGACATTCCTTAGGGTTTATACATTCTCTCCAGGGCGCACTTTGATTAGTGTAGGAGGAATGGACCAGCGTGAGGAATGGTCCAGACTCAGACATTCCTTAGGGTTTATACATTATGTCTAGGGTGCACTTTGATTAGTGTAGGAAGAATGGCCCAGGGTGAGGAATGGTCCATGCTCAGAAATCAGAAACAATCCTTCTTCCTTGTTTGAGAAGAATAGGGCAGATATCCCATTGCTGATGAGGGCAGATATTCTTTCAAATCTCACAAACGTGAGTGAAAGATTGGCCCAGATGATTCAGTTTATTTTTAACAATACTTTCTGTGCAGGATGGCTTCAGATGATTGTTATAGAGACTACCTGTCTCCAGACAGTAGAGATATACTACTGTAGTGGATATGTTCCACTATTCGTGAGGCAGATATTCTTTCAGAGCTCATAGATGTGAGTGAAAGATTGGCCCAGATAATTCAGTCTATATCATAACATTGTTTCTATGCAAGTTGCTATCAGATGTTTGTTATGAAGATTGTATGACAGTAGATGAGGACTACTGTGGTGGATATGTTCCATTGTTCGCAACCATACGTTGTTGATCAAGTTCTTGTGTGTTACTTGGTGTGGTAGTGTACCACTGGATTGTAGTTATGTACTACTATGAATAGACATAGTTATGTTCTATCCTTGTTCTAATTGCCTTGAAGACTATCAGCAGTTTATCGAAGATAATCATCATCCAGACACATGATGAACAGAGATTTTCCAGACGGAAAACAGTGCAGAGCATTTACTCTTCTTGTATCACTCTATGGTGAGAGTGACTTATCCAGCATCATGTCTAACTACTCAGATGAAGTATGGTTTCGAGAGATGATGCAGCTGATGGTGATGGTGATGCTCATGATCTAGTTGTGAGATAGTCTAGACGACTATATTGATGCTACCGGGTGAATGGTATGTTTTTGTGCTCAAGACCATTTCCTGTAATACCTCCCTAGCTAGGAGGGAGTGTTAATATTATGGTAGCTGCGGAAGGTATTTACCTCCACGTGTGAACTTGACGAGAATAGAAGACTCTGGATAGCAAGAGAAAACCCTAATGAGTTGGCTAATAACCCTAGAAGTCTTGTCGGCTCAAGAAGATAATTTATATTACGTTATTAGCCTCCAAGAGAAGAAGTCGGCCATAAATAATAATAATATACTGAACAGACACATATCCAGAAGGAGAAGTCGGCCCCAGCAAATCTGGCAAAACTAGTATAAATACAGGGCGACAGTTCTCATTTGTCACACCACAGCAGTTGCAAAGAGCCAGTTCTGCGCACTGCAGTTCCTAGTTTGGTGCGCACAAGTGGAGGAGTGTTGCAGGTGCAGCTGCTACAGCAGTCAGTTTTAGTGTTGGCTTGGACTATCTCTTCGCTAGGGTTTGGACTATCTAATCAGCTCTTTGTGATGCGCTATCCTTGGGGAAAGGTGCGCTACCCTTTGTTTGGCTATCTAGCCTAGGGTTTGCTTCCGAAGTAATTCTCAGTCAAGGTTAAGGTGCTCGGAGGGTGGCTTCGTCCTATGGTTGGGTGACGAGGGTATCGTCAATGGTAAAACGAGCACACCATCTTCTATATTCTAACCTACTTGTTATCGCACAATTTGTAGTTAGGCTAATGGATGGATGAAAAGAGGTCAAACTGGAGTAACTCAACCAATCTCACCCACTGTCACCTCGATGGGAAGGTTCTTTCTCTTTAGGGAGGTAAGGCCTAGGGGAGACATCCCTGGTGACCTGGGGTTTTGAGAAGGCAAAAGCCTTCAAAGCTAAAAGATAATTCCCCCTCACAAGTCACCACTTGATCAGAAAGTTCGCCTTATAGCCAATAAAGATAACCGGAAGTATAACCAAGAAGTATCCCTGCTCGAGAACAAAGCAACAATGAAACTACATGTGCAAGCTTGCTTGTTGGTTAGTACTTCATATAATCAATGACTTTCTGATAATAAGCAATTGATAAACAATATTATTGATGAAGCAAATTAAAGTTGTACAATA
The DNA here is from genome assembly GCA_900067695.1 of Picea abies. Classification (NCBI taxonomy): domain Eukaryota; kingdom Viridiplantae; phylum Streptophyta; class Pinopsida; order Pinales; family Pinaceae; genus Picea; species Picea abies. Next base: position 7,753 of record CBVK0100650656.1, read on the forward strand.
GCAATGATTACAATATCACTTCACAATAAATGCTAATGGCATTCAATGTAACAATATCAACACTTTAGAAACAACGCCTTAGCTAACCATTCAATTGCTTTAAAGATGAAATAAATGTTGCATATAGATGCTTATAGCACAAGGAGATGATGACAGCACTAGGGTTAGTAGAATTAGTCTAGGCTAGGGTTAGTAATCGTTAGGGTTTGTTCAAAGTATTAGAAGTTTGTAGGATCAAGTTACTCAACACATGTGGCCTTAGATCAATGCGTTCCTAGGGTATATGGAGACAAAAGGAGGACACAAAAGTTGAAGGATCAAGTGAACGTGGTAAAACTAACGACAAGAGAGTTAAACCTTGAGGTGTTGCTATGGCAAGGCCTCAAGGATGAAACCCTAGGGGAGAGAGGCTCACTTTGGTGTAGAAAACCTAGGCCTCGGTGCTCTCTCCTCCTTCCTTAACTTAATGGCAACGGCTAGCTTGAATAATGGTTGATAAGAAGTAAGACAAGAAGGTTTGTAAGCAACGTGTTGCTAAAGCAAGGCTTTACTAAGCAAACCCTAGGGAAAATCGGCTCATCAAGGTGTAGAGACCTGGGCCTTGGTGCGTTTTCTCCTTCTTTGCTCAACAAATAAGAAAAACGGCTAGCAAGAAGAAGATGGATGAAGTGTTACTATGGCAAGGCTCTATCCTCTTCAACAAATCAAATGGCTAGAAAGAAAGAATAGAGTGTTGCTAAGGCAAGGCTCTATCTCACTTTAGCAAATAAAATAGCTTAAAACCTTGGTAGGGACATGAGACAAGGACCTTCAATGTGTGCTTGTCACCTAGGGTTTTATTCAACAAAGTATAATAATAAATGCAAGAAAACAACACTACAACCATTCAATCAAGAAGTTTTGCAGAAATTCACTTAAATTTAACCAATAAATCACATAGCAAAACCCTAGTTGTAATACCTTCCACCAAGAGAAATGCCAAAATGCCAAGAAAAAGTCTTCCTTCAACAAGTGCGCCTCACAATTTCAGCCAATAACCCCAAAAATGGCGCAAATTTCCGACCTCACTAATGAGTGAGTGAGAGATGATGAAAAAATGAGAGTCAAAACCCTCAATTTATACAGTACAATGACCTAAATTTACTTTTTAGGTCATGAAAAGGCTGACAAGGTCAAAATACAAAATCATATTGTTTTACATTAAATGTTTGAAAATTAAACCCTAATCAAGCAATAGAGAGACGTCATCCCCTTTCTAGGGTGACATTATCCCCTTCCAGGGCAAATGCAGCCTCCTGGAGCAAAAGGTTAGCCCTCCTTGGGCTTCTCCAAGCTGCCACACGTGCCAATACTACCATTTCTGCCTCCCAAGACGTCCATACTCCTGGGTGACGTCATGGGCTTCCTGGGAGACGTCCTGGGCCTTCCAAAGCCAATGTTCCTGTGGAGAGGGCTCAACCCCCCTAGGTACAGGTCTGCTCAACTGCCTTTGGTGGATTCTTCTGCTCTTCCCTGGTACAAACGCTCTGCCCTATCTCTGCCCCCTGTTGGGGTCTCAGCATCCATCGGGTGGGCTCTTCAGCCCCATGGAGGTCCGAACTGATCATCTCCCCATGTGTACCTATCCATCAGTACCTGTCCGTCGAGCATGATCCTGCACATCAACAGCGACGCCCTCCATGGGCTCATAAGTCACAGGGATCATAGCAATGTCAATTACATCTAATCATCAATATTTATTAAACATGTGCATAAAACCCCTTTACCCGAGTCTAGTGCTCAAAGAAATTATACAGGTCTGCAATACAAGTTTGGGGAAAGTGACAGGACGTCCTATCGGGCTAGCGTCTATTGGTAGAGGGATATTTCTGGAAAAGATTAAATCCAAGTCATGCAGGTGGGTGAGGTGGATGGGAATGCCTGGGCAAAAGGTGCAGTGATAGCAGGGATGGCTTACTAGTGGGTGCCTCTGTGGAGGATGAGCTGCACATTTCATGGATGCAAATATTTCCAAGCCCATTCATGCATTTTAATCTTCATTTATTTCCAAGATGCTAATCAAAGGACATTGCCCTAGCTTGGTGACCAGTGGTGGCAATGTTAACCATAAACATTTCACGGAAATGAGAAGGTTGGCTCGTGATGAGAGCCCCTTTCTCCTGGCTATGCCACCAAGAGCCACTACCCTCGCATGGTGACCAAATGTTGGTAGTGTCATACCGCTAGATGCTCATGGACCTAATAGGTCGGCTCGTGATGAGACCTCCTATCCTCTGACCAGGTCTTGTCTTATTGTTTTTTATCTTCTTATTGCTTTTTCTCTCAAGAAGTTAGTTAAGGGACATTGCCCTGGCTTGGTGACCAAAAGTGACAATGTTACCCACAAGTACTTTCACGGAAATGAGAAAGTTGGCTCGTGATGAGACCCCCTTCTCTTGGCTATGCAACCAAGAGCCACTACCCTGGCGTGGTAACCAGATCTTGGTAGTGTCATACCGTTAGGCACCCATGGACGTAATGAGTTGGCTTGTGATGAGACCCCCAATCCTTCAACTAGGTCTTGATTTATTTTTCTACGAGTCCCTCTGTTTCTTGCTGAGAAGCCTTTTATTGCTTTCTCGGGGATCCCTCTGAGTCAAGTGGCTCCCTTTGAAGTTGGAAGGATGAACATCTTCCTTTTCCTATGTTGCTAACCTGGAGACATCTCATGTCTTCTTAGGTCCTCTACTGACTCTACAGTACTTTGTTGGCCTCCCGTACTAGGATAATAACCAAGATGACCTCCCATAGGGATAACAATCAAAATGGCCTCCTGTACTAGGATAATAACCAACCAACAAAAATGGGCTCCCGTACCAGGGATAATAGCCCTTCAATAATGAAATAAGAAATCTGGCCTCCTGAAGGGATAACAACCAAAATGTAAGCAACTATAGAGTAATGATGAAATCAAATAAGGAAGGTAGCACAAACTTGCCTTAGTCTACAATCTTGCTTTCACTCCTCCTGAGAAAGATGAGATAGAAAATAACTCCTCGTCGTTCTTGCTTGCATTCCTTTGACTTCTTTTGAGGTGGCTTGCTTCTCTTGCACATCACTAGCTGGAAGCCTAGTCTCATAGTGACAAGGGCTTGAACTCTTTTCACATTTTTCAGGCACCAACCTGCAAACTGAAGACACCAATCTTGTCGTGCACCACCCAACCACCCTTGTTTGAAAAATTATTCTCAAAGATTTTCTTTACAAGATTTATGAAAGATACACCCTTGAACAAATCACACCTTGATGGTTTTTGCAAGGTAAACCCTTGCCTTGATAGTTGCAAGAATTAGACTCTGTCACCCCTGATCAGTACTCTTCATATGTTGCCTTCTTTACCTTCACCTGGTCATTCTCTTAGCATCTTCACTGCCTTCTTTACTCTGAAATATTGCTTGAATAGTTCTCCTATTTTAGCTCAAGAAAGATACTCTGAAATTTAGACAAGCTTCCTTACTTGTGCCTGTTATCCCCCACTTTTAGGGATAACTAGGAGATCATGTCGCGAGGCCCACAGGTCCTAGACATGGAGTACCGAGAGCTAGATCGACTTGAGCATGGCCCTGGAGGGCCCATCTCTTCTCCCCTTCAGTGCCTCCACTTTGTCAAGAGCAGCGGCATCCATCACCTTCAGCTTGGTCCTGTATCAGAGATGGTTCTTGCTCCATGAGGTAATGAATCAGGGTATCATGGTATGTGTCAATCTGATCTTCAAAACCTTTGAATATGTGCATTTAATTCCTTTTGTTTCTAACAAATGCTTGGATCTTACACTTGTCCACTTGACCATGTTTGGTGGGAATGATAGGATGCCCTAGTAACCCCATGCCCATAGGTTTTGAGTTGCCTCTGGAGGGATTTCTAAAAAGTCATCATCTGTTCCCATCATATTACCACTTTTTCATCTTGCTTCCCGCTCATCCATCCCATTACATTTGTCCGGGCATTGGATTGGCCAATCATTTAAGGGTTGCACCTTGCCTTGTGGTAAGAAGGGGCCAAAGGCCTGTTGTCGTTCTTATACACACTTGCAAACGTGAGCTAAGTCCTGCTCACTTAGTGTGTCCTCGGAGGCACAATGCCTAGGTTCAAAGTCCACGCTGTCACTTTGACTTGAAC
>CBVK0100650664.1:5188-25822 GCA_900067695.1 Picea abies
AGAGCTTAACTATGGACTCTGGGGGGGTTCCTTTTTTGTAAGTAATTTCCAAGGCCCGAAAAATGTGATAAACCAAAACCAAGGAGAATGTTCATTTTTCAGAGATTTAGTCCCCCAGGCCCGAAAATGGATTAAAATTATGCCTGAGAATACTCTTCTAGCGAACCGAAGTTCCTAGAGCATACCTTTATTCGTAAAATTAGCCATCTTGACCGAAAAAGGGGTAAACTACCGCCAGACAGATGTGCCTTCAAATTTGAGTTTGGCGAGCAAGAAGGGCAACAAGATCGCTTAGTAATATTTTCATTTTTAGAGAGTCTGAAAAGGGCTCAAAAAAGACTCCAGGGGGCTAATTTTCTCAGTTGATCCAGACGAGATCGAAAAGAATAAATACAGTCTCATTGGATATTGCTTTTGAATTTCAAAGCGATCTTGAATGAAAACAAAGCATGCTCATTAGGGAGTCCCGAGGGTAAGGCATATGATGATGGTGAATCAAAATAATGAGGCTTTATCTCGTAATCATGATAGGAATAAAAATGACTCCCAAGCCTATAGTCATTACTGACAGCGTGGACGCCAAAAATACAACAAGGATCTACCTAGGGCATCCATGTGAAGGTAGTCTCTACCACCTAATTACGACACTTCTAGAGCAACAATGAAGGTTCTGTGTTGCACTTCGGTGGGGTCAATTCTATGAAAAAGTAGAAAAGACAACAAGATGCATAAAGTGGGAATGAAATCCTAACTTATATGAAAAAAGTTTGAAAAAATGAATTTTACCAAAGGATACCAAAAAAGTGACCAAACTCAAAAAATTTACCAAACCAAAAGGAAAAAAATACCGGGATGACCAATAGAAAACTCAGAAGTGAAAACAAGTGATCACCAAGCTAGGAAAAATGACAAAGGGGGTCAAAAAGGGGAAAAAAGGGCCAAAAAAGTCTATAAATATAAGTGAACAACTCATTTTTACCATTGGAATTTGAAAATCAACCAAAAGGTGAAAATACCCCTTTGTTAAAAGAGTAGATTCTAGGATCTTCAGTGGACGAAATGACCTTCTGATTGGACCAAGTAAGTACAAATCACTCCCACTTGCAATTCAATTCCTTATTTATGCTTTAATTTAGTGTTTTGAGGGGGGCGTGCTCTTTGATGCAGAAGCATCGCCATCAAAGAAAGCGAAAAAATGGAAGGACAGCTGGATACGCACCAGTGCACATTTTGAGAATGTTTTGAATTTGGAAGGATGAAGCATTAATGTAATATCTGGAAAATATATTTTTTCTTTTATGGTTTGGAGATTGTAACACAAATTTTGAGCAGTTGCTCTCATCTATTTTTTGGAGGCAATCAATGTAATGAATGTAAAGTATGTGTAGACTTTAATTCGATTAGATAGTTTAGAGTTGTAGAGGGAAAAATTCTAGAAATCTCCCTCGTATGTATTGTAATGTATTCATTATTCTCAATTGTAAGAATAGAGTTGTAGAGTAAGAGAATAGAAGAGCAGAGAATAATATAAACTGTAGAAGTTGTATAAGCAGATAGCTATTGCTATAGAACCCATGTACAGAAGCACTTGAGTTAATTTAAGGATGCTTTGACTCAATTTCATAGTGTTGTGATGAATACTGTTTGCATCTATTGAATGGTATGTTTACAGTTTGCTTATATGCTTTGTTATGCATTTGCTTCAATGCTTTGTGTGTATGATTTCATGTTGAATGTATGAAGTCCGTGATAGGAAGAATATGAGTTTCAATTGTTCCTCATCCTGAGAATTCCTGCAAGAAGTGCAGTGAAAGTCCGCAAGGAGTGCATTGACAAGTTTCTGAGTTTTACCTCATAAAATCTCAGGAGAGATACCATTGTTTTTCATGTCAGCAGAAGTGCAAGTATAAAACAGAGCCGTGCAATGTTTTCACATGCAGGTTGAGGTCTTAGACCTTTTCAACCCAATGAGTGGTTGAAGAGTTACTTTCGCAAGGAGTGCATAGAATTGGAGAACTCAGATAATCAGAGATTATCATGACGTTGTAAGGAATGCAGGCATAATCCCTTGGAATCCTTGAGTTTGCATCCAGAACCAAGCTCAGGAGGGATAGAGACTTCAAAGTGTTCGAAGGAATACAAGGTCTTAAGTCACCTCACAAAAACCAATTTCAGAAGGAAGACACCAGTTGTTTTGCCAGGAAGTATTGAGAACTTGAACAAACGGTTGGAACTTTCAGAAGTAGAACTATCAATTTTCCGTGGATCGTTGGATCCAGTGGATCAGAAGAGAATTTAAGGCTAAGTGTCTGTCAACACTCATAAGATCAAGAGAAATAGTCGTCGTTAGATCTGGATCAGCGAGTGCCATTGATCTTTTGGTTTCGGATTTCGACATTTCGAGAGTTGGAGTGTGGAGAAGGTCGTGACTTGGAGATCTTGAGTTGCGAAATCCTGATACGCGAAATTCCGATACAATCTAGACTGTCAGATCATGGGAATCTCAGAGCTGTCGATTTGAGGAGAAGAAGTCATGAGTTCGGACTTCGGGAAGGGGAGAAGAGATCACATTGTGAACTCGTAAGTTGCGAAATCCCGACGCGCTCAGAGGTGGACCCCAGGAATTGACTGAGGTCACATGGTTGAGACATAAAGGGGGGAATTAAAGATCCATAAGTCCATTTCGGGGCTTCAGGAGTTGAAGGAGTCAGAGGGACTCATAATAGGAATCACAAAGTCGCGAAACCTGAAACACCTTTTCGGGTGAAGGTTGTGGTCACATCAATTGGTCACATGGAGTGGAGGTTCATGCCTAGTGCTTGTTCGCATAGGTGCAACTTCTAAGAAGGACCTGTGGTTATATGTGTGAAGGTTCCAGTTGGAGCTAAAGAGCCATTTCGGCTAAAGGAATTAGAAAGATCCAAAGACTAGGAGGTCACGCATAACCTATTAAGGTAGGGGTGTCGCGTCAGGTGGTATCAGAGCTTACAATCATTGTTTTCTGTAAGCAAGAGGAGACAAAAAGAAAGTTGTGATTTAAATTTTGTGTGGAATAGATTTAAACAATGCCGCCAACGAGACGTCAAGATAGACCCATGCCCGATCCAGCCATGGAAAGGGAAATTCGAGAACTTTGTGCTCGATTGGATTCTATGGAGACAACACAGAGACGAACAAATTATACTGGAGATGTAGGTGAATCCAAAAATGAGAATGAAGCAAGACCCAAAGAAGAAAAGGTTGCAGTCAAAGATGCTGTAGAGGAACGTCTATTCAAATCTATTGCAAGAATAGGGGCCAGAGAAAAAATGGACATCCCAATGTATGAAGACAACTTAGACGTTGAGGAGTTGCTAGATTGGTTTAGGGCTTTGGATAAATACTTCGACTATGAGGATACCGAAGATGATAAGAAAGTATCACTAGACTGAAAGGGCATGCAATACTGTGGTGGGATGAACCGCAGACTGGAAGGCATTGCAAAGGAAAGAAAAGAATCAAAAGCTGGGATATGATGGTAGAAAAGATGAAATCCAAGTTTATACCCAAACATTACCAAGTTAATTTGTTTCGAAGAATGTAGAATTTGAGACAGAAGGTGATAACAATGAAGGAATACACTGAGGAGTTTTACAGAATCAACATCAGAGCTAGTTATCATGAGAGTGATGATGAAAAAGTCGCCAGATACATGAATGGATTGAGATATGAAATTCAATACGAGATGAGCATGGTGACAATTAGAAATGTGGAAGATGCTTATCAAATTGCTTCAAAGGCAGAAGTGAAATTGGCTCGAAAGCAAGGTCAAAGGGGAAGAGGTAGAAGTCAGAGCAGAGGCAAAGCAGTTTCCCAGGACAAAGTATAGAAGCCCAAGGATGAAGAAAAGAAACCTCATAACCACCCAGAAAGGGGAGGGAGTTCACAAGGAGGACAATATGCTATTAGGAACACTTTTCCTCGAGGAAGAGGAAGAGGAAGAGGCAAAGGAGGTGAAATAAAGTGTTTTGTCTATGGAAAGATTAGATACAAATATTTTGAATGTCCTGATAGAAAAAGGGATGGAGGAGGTGAAGCTCAAATTTCAGAGGATCAGAGGTGAAATGTTGAGGCAAAAGATGCAGAAGGTGGAATATCTTTAATGATGAGAAAAATTCTCTTGAAGCCAGAGAAAGAGATAGAGAATCCAGTCCAAAGAAACAGTTTGTTTAGAACTGCTTGCAAGATCAAGGATAGGGTATGCAAGGTGATAGTGGACAGTGGAAGCATAGATAATCTAGTATCCACAGAAATGGTGGAGAAGATGGAATTGGAGACAGTTTCACATCCGAGCCCATACAAGGTTTCGTGGTTGCAAAAAGGATATAAGGTAACAGTGACTAAACAATGTTTAGTTGAATTTAAGATAGGGGGTTACAGAGATGAGATTTTATGTGATGTTATTCCCATGGATGTCTGTCATATTTGTTTGGGAGACCATGGCAATATGACATAAATGTTGTTCATGACGGAAGAAAGAACACATACACCTTGGAGAAGAATGGTAGGACGCATATGTTGCTGTCAATTGAAGATAAGAAGGTGAAGGAAGAAATGAGAAATAATATACTTCTCATGAGTGGGAAGGAACTTCTGGATGAAGTCAAGAAAGATAAAGAAATGCAGTTTGTTGTGGTAAGAAAACCTAGAGTCATCTTGACGAGTACCTTGATAGATGATCTACTTGAGGAAATTAAGGAAATGCTTGAGAATTTCATTTATATAGTGGTGGATGATTTACCTTGTTCATTGCCACCCATCAGGAGTATAAGCCATCACATCGACCTTATACCAGGAGCGAGTTTGTCAAACAAAGTAGTGTACAGACTTACGTTGCAGGATAATGAAGAGGTTAAGAGGAAAGTCCAAGACTTGATGGACAAAGGGTTGGTTAGAGAAATCTTGAGTCCATGCGCTATGCCAATAGTGTTAATTCCAAAGAAGGATGGTGGATGGAGAATGTGTATAGACTCGAGGGCTATAAACAAAATCACCATCATGTATAAAATTCCTTTACTGATGATGGATGACTTGATGGATTGCTTGAGTGGGGCAAAGTGTTTTTTAAAAATTGATTTGAAAAGAGGATATCATCAGATCAGAATGAGGGAAGGTGATGAATGGAAGACAACATTCAAGACGAATGAAGGACTATATGAATGGCTTGTCATACCGTTTGGTTTGACGAATGCGCCAAGTACTTTTATGAGATTGATGAACGAAGTCTTGAAATATTTTATTGGAAAATTTGTATGTGTACCTTGATGATATACTGATCTTCAGTAAGACTGAGGAGGAACATTTGAGACATTTAGATTTAGTGATGAGGAGGTTACAACAAGAGAAGTTGCTGATAAATTTGAAGAAGTCATCTTTCATGAAGAGAGAGCTCATTTATTTAGGTTTTGTGATCTCTTTGAATAAGTTGAAAATGGATCCTGAAAAAGTAAACGCGATCAAAGAATGTCCATCGCCAAGGAATATCTTTTAAGTCAAAAGCTTCCATGGATTAGCCATTTTTTACAGGAAGTTCATCAGAAAGTTTAGTGGGATTAGTGCATCAATGATGGACACAGTCAAGAAAAGACATAAATCTTTTCATTGGATAGATGAAGAAGAAAAAAGGTTCAAGTTTTTAAAGGAGAAGATAATTGGACAACCATTTCTGATTTTGCTAGACTTCAGTAAAACATTTAAAGTAAGATGTGACGCAAGTGGATTTGCGATTGGAGTAGTCTTAAGTCAAGACAATAGACCAGTTGCCTACTTCAGTGAAAATATAAATGATGCCAAAAAGAATTATTCCACATATGATAAGGAGTTTTATGCAATCATACAGATGTTGACGAAATGGAGGCACTACTTGGTTTTGAAAGAGTTCTTTTTGTACAGCGACAACCATGCTTTACAATTCGTAACCAGATAGGAAAAATTGAACCAGAAACATGCAAAATGGGTTGAATTTATGCAAAAATTTACTTTGTTATAAAACACATTTCTGGAATTGCTAACAAGGTTGTTGATGCATTGAGTAGAAAATGTTTGATTTTGCAGGAGTTTCATGTGAAGACCTTAGGTTTTGATAGTCTTAAGGATATGTACAGAGATGATTCAGATTTTAAGGATGCTTATGAAGCATGTGAGAATCCTGTTATGAAAGACAGAAGCCAATGGATTGAATACTTAATTCAGGATGGATTATTATTCAAAGGAAATCAATTGTGTATCTCGAAGAGTTCTATGAGAGAGAATCTTCTGAAAGAAAAACATTGTGGGGGATTGGCTGGACATTTTGTCCATGAAAAAAAATTTGCACAATTGAACAGTTTATATTATTGGCCAGGGATGAGGATGGATGTTAAGAAGTTTGTGAAAAGGTGTAGAATTTTCCAGCATGCAAAGGGGAAAATACATAATACAGGCTTGTATCAAACATTTCCAGTACCAGAGAGGTCGTGGGACATGGTAAGCATGGATTTTGTGTTGGGCTTGCCACAGACACAAAGAGGTTGTGATTCCATATTCATGGTAGTTGGAAAATTCTCAAAAATGACACATTTCATTCCATGTCAGAAAACTAGTGATGCAACACAAATTGCAAACCTGTTTTTCAAAGAAGTTGTTCGACTTCATGGCTTACCCAAGAGTATTGTTTCGGATCGAGACACCAAATTTATTGGTCATTTCTAGAGGACACTATGGAAGAAGTTGGGGATGAATTTATCTTTTATCTCAACATGTCACCCTCAGACGGATGGACAAACTAAGGTAGTAAATCGAACCTTCGAAGACTTGTTTATGAATTTAGTAGCTGAACATCACAGTCAGTGGGATCAGATTCTACCGCAAGCGGAATTTTCATATAATGACTCACCTAACTAGAGCACAGGACAAAGCCCATTCCAGATAATGTATGGAATGCAACCAAGAGAAGTATCTGAGTTGAGAGACTTGGAGCAACATCAGTACAGAACTGTTGGAGCAGAATTTTTTGCAGCAGAGATGCAAGAGCTCCATAGTAAGATCAGAGAGCGGTTGCAGAGTTCCAACCAGGAATATAAGCGCAGAGCAGATCAACACCGAAGAGAGCTTTAGTTCGAAGTGGGAGATTTAGTTTTAGCGCACCTAAGAAAATAAATATTCCCAAGGGGAACGTATAACAAGATGAAAATGAAAAAGATAGAATGGTGTAAAATTATGAGAAAATTTGAGGCAAATGCTTATGAGATAGAATTTCCAGATGGTGTGGGCATTTCACCCATATTCAATGTAGCAGATCTGTATCCTTACAGAACAGATGAATCAGATGGGGAAGAGACTCAGAAGGAAGTTCAATGGGTCAAATAGATGCCTGTAGCTGAAATGTCGCAGATGGAAAAGATCATTGATTAGAGAGTTAGCAAGAAGACCCGAAGAAAGATGTATTTTGAATACTTGCTAAAGTGGAAGGGACACCCAATTGAGGATTCCAGTTGGGAAAGTGAATCAAATATCCAAAAACATGGACAAATGGTGCAGGAGCTCATGGACAAGAGCCAATGAATTTTTTAGCCAGAGGAGTATGATGCAGGAGCATCGCCAACAAAGAAAGCGAAAAAGCGGAAGGATAGATGGATACGCACCAACGCACATTTTGAGAATGTAATATCTAGAAAATATATTTTTGCTTTTATGGTTTGGAGATTGTAACGTAGATCTTGAGCGGTTGCTCTCATCTGTTTGTTGGAGGCAATTAATGTAATGAATGTAAAGTAGATGTAGACTTTAATTCGATTAGATAGCTTAGAGTTGTAGGGGGGAAAACTCTAGAAATCTCCCTTGTATGTATTGTAATGTATTGATTATTATCAATTGTAAGAATAGAGGAATAGTCGCAATTAGATCTGGATCAACGAGAGCCGTTGATCTTGTAGTTTCAGACTTCAGCATTTCGGGAGCTGGAGTGTGGTGAAGGTCGTGACTTGGAGATCTTGAGTTGCAAAATCCCAATATGCAAAATTTCGATACAATCTGGACCGTCAGATCATGGGAAGCTCAGGGCCATTGATCTGAGGAGAAGAAGTCATGAGTTCAGACTTCGGGAAGGGGAGAAGAGATTGCATCTCGAACTCGTAATTTTTGAAATCCAAATGCGCTCGGAGGGGGACCCTAGGACTCGATTGAGGTCACATGGTTGAGACATAAATGAGGTAATTAAAGATCTATAAGCCCATTTCGGGGTTTCAGGAGTTGAAGGAGTCAGAGGGACTCACAATAGGAATCACAAAGTCGCGAAACCCGAAATACATTTTCGGGTGAAGGTTGTGGTCACATCGGTTGGTCACGTGGAGTGGAGGTTCGCGCCTTGTTTGCATAAGTGAAACTTATAAGAATGACCTGTGGTTATATGTGTGAAGGTTCCAGTGGGAGATAAAGAGCCATTCCTGCTCAAGGAAGTAGAAAGATCCAAAGACCGGGAGGTCACACAAAACCTACTGTGGTAGGGTTGCTGCGTCACTCTTGTAAAAAGAGCGGCCCTGCATGTACGTAGGTTGTCCAAGGCCCGCCCGTGTATGTACTCGAGTAGGAAACTAACAACCAATGTACATATCCCACTGTGTACAAAACAACCCATGTACACCATGGTAGACTTTGAAAAAATAAAATGCAAGTATTGACTCTCCTCCATTTTTCCCATGAAACAAGATGTATGTTCATTGGAGAGAGAGAGAGCATGAGGAGTTCGATGTCTTGGTCTAAGAGGACCCTGTAGCCATTGCTGCACTGAAACAATGTGGGTTATGGAATTTCTTCCAGTGTCCGTTTATGAGGGCACAATCGAGGTTGCTTAATACTCTTGTGGATTATTGGCATCCCGACGAAGAGGCCTTTATGCTAGAGGGTCAATCACTGACCCCAACCACAAAGGACATATACTTCTTGACTGGCCTCTCGAGAAGAGGGGAACCAGTTAACTTAAGGACTTTTCCTCCAGGGCCTTTCAAAATCGAGGGCTACATTCAGATGTACTGTGAGGCCGACAAAATCGAGGGCTACATTCAGATGTACTGTGAGGCCGACACTGAGAAGGTAGGTTCTCAGGTGCCAATCCACAAGATCACCAGCTTATTTTTGTGCGTGATCTTACTTTTTAATGGGTGAATTACTGGATCCGCAACCCTTCACCAGGCCTCCCAGGAACACATGCAGTGTGTCATTTAGTGTTTGGAGGCCACCATCTTCAACTGGAATACAACCATGCTGGTATGCATGAAGAGACATCTTACAGAGTGTCGACAACGCACTAACAAGAACTTCGGGTTTGGTACCATTTTGTGCTCCTTCTTTGAGAGGGTGCCCAGTCTCAGTCCCATAGAGACAGTATGGGGCTATGTAGCCTCCTTCCCAGTAGTGAGAAGGTGGGTAGCATTGTTGCCTCGACATGGTTGAGGGAGGACCATAAAGGCCTTCGATGACAATTTTTTTCACTGGTGGGAATGTCAGATCCCAGTGATCAAGGATTACCCACATGCAGGGATCAAATTCACCAGAGACTCGGACATGCCTATGCCTCTCGACGAGGACTGAGGCAAGATAGGTAACATATTTTTTAAATTTTATTTAATTTTAAAATTTTCATATATATCATTTTTATGTGTGTATAGAGTATTGATTCGTGTATCTATTGTGTATAGATGTGGGGCCTATGCGACCAACAAAATTCTCCAGGACTCAATAATGTCCTCAACCTGAGGCAGGACCAGCAACACTTGGAGGACCAATAGTTGCAGGGGGAACTCTAGCTAGAGAAGTTGACAGAGTTTCGCGATGAGTGGAGTGCAACATCATTGCGCTCAGTCATGCTGTACCTATGGCCAAGATCGAGGATCTTCCCTCTGCTATGCAGCCTCATGTAGTGGGGGTGCCTTAGACTTGGGTCCATTTATTCCGACGTTTGTCCAATGTCGTTGTACACTATAGTAGGTCCAATAGGCCTCGTCCTTAGATAACATTAAACCGTTGATGTGTCGAGGAAAATTTTTGTATTATATATATTTTTTGAGGGCATAAGCCCAACGATGTATACTGATTACTTTTGAGGCTTTCATGCCCACCTATGTACTCACGACACTAATTTGGACATATATATATTTACATATTTTTTATCTTATGGATGAATTTTTACAAATGTATTTACATGTGTATGTGTGTGCTTTTCTTTTATGTGTGTGCAACATGCCAATCTAAAATTTGATTAGCTAGAGTATCTGTTAGATGATTAAATATCCTAGGGACATGGATATACGTAATGTAATTGAAAGATCATTCTAAAACACGTACCCTAAGGAATCATTGGTGTAGAGTGGGATCATAAACACAATAGACCCCATTTAACTGGGACACCACCAACTGAGCATCTAAGTAGACCTGGAGGCGATAAATACCCTGTGACAAAGCATCACGAAGTAATTCTATCACTGCGCTGTACTCAAAAACATTGTTTGTAGCGTCACTTAAACAAATGCCTCCACAAGATAACAACTGGCCTCCATGTGAGAAAATCACCCAAGTTGTGGAAGAAAGCCTCCTAGTGTGCCAGCTAGCGCCGTACACAAACCCAAAATAAACCTCTGATTCACTTGACATATGCCATAGTGAAAAAAGAAGACATAAATAACTACACGTCCACAAAAAAAGACCAAAATGTATAAGAAGATATACATATATACAATAAGTCACCCATGTGACCAACCTACGAGTAATACTTATTAAGGTAGAGCCCATTTCTAGGCTCCGCTAAGGCATTTCCCTCAAAATCAACCAGATGGTAAGCGCCCTTCTCTAAGACCTCTTTCAGAATGAATGGTCTGAATCACATGGGTTTGAACTTGCCTGCACCCAGGGGATCTTTGTCTTGATCATAGACCAGGACAAGATCGCCTTCAAAAAAAATAAGAGAATGAACAGACCGATCATATTGACACTTGACTCATTGCTTATGAGGCTCATTGGATAAGGCTGAATCACGACACTGCTCAAGATATAGAAGGCATTCCTCAAGCGGTGAAGTGTCCGACAATAATTCCACTACCAACTTTAAAGAAGGAATATGACACTCAATAGGTAAGACTGCTTCCATCCCGTATATGAGTTGAAAAGGTGAAAAATCATTGGTAGTCTTCACAGACATTCAGTAGGCCCACAATGTTGAATATATCATAAAATGCCAAATTGACTTGGCAGAATTGATCGTCCAATGAAGAATAGTCTTGAGAGACTTATTCACAGCTTCAACCTAACCATTTGATTGTGGGTAATAAGGTGAAAAATGTTCTTGTTTAAACCTGAGCTTTGACGTTAATTAAATCATCATTTTCTTTTGGAAGTGACTTCCATGGTAATTGACAATCTCCTTCAGGATACCTAACCTTGCTACTATCTGATTAAAAATGAAAAGAGTTGTTGTTTCACCATAATTGTTGAATGTTGGCATAGCTTCGACCCACTTGGTGAAGTAGTCTATGAATACAATAATGTAACGATGCCCCCGGGATGAATATGGGTGAAATGTATTAAATTCAATCCCCTACTTGGTGAAAGGAACAACAACAATGACAAGAAACATAGGAGAAGGATGTGCCCGCATCTTTTGACATAAGATCTGGCACGGGTGGCACTTCTTGACCGCTTCCACATAATCCTTGATTAATGAGGGCCAGAAGTAACCTACACGTAGAATCTTTTGGGTTGTTTCCAACCCATACAAATGACCGCCGCATGCTCCAATGTGAAAGTCATTCAAAATGAGCTCTGTCTCTTCATGGATAAGACATCACCAAAGAATGAAATCTATGCCTCAATGATACAGAGTGTCAAGTATAAGATAGTTACGCGCTTGATGTCGAATTCGTTGACTCTCATCATGGGAAGCAGAAGGGGGTCACTTCAAGGTCTAGATATACACAAGTATATCTCCATACTCTTCGGTCATGATATCACTATACTCAACCGGAAGTTCTGAAATGAGTTCAACAAAGACCAAATACTTTTTGGATTTCGCGGAAACAAAATCCAAGTCAAATTCCTATAAGATGACTATTCATCTACTAATATTTCTGCTAATGACCCATCGTGTTAACACATATTGGAAAGGGTTGACGACGACAATGACCGTGGTCTTGTGAATAAAAATGTAGTGACAAAACCGTTGGACAGCATGAACAACTGCCAAAACAAGTTTCTCAACATGATAATAGTTGAGTTCCAGTCCAACCAAGCCTTAGCTAAGGTAATATATAACGTTCTCCTCGAGCAGATCATCTTCTTGAGCCAAGAACATGCTGATGGTCGACTCTGTAGCAGCCAAATACAACAAGAAATATTTGTTATAATCAGGAGGCTGGAGCAGAGGAGTAGATGTCAAGGCACGTTTCAACGCTTCAAAGGAGCACTGAGCAGCTTCATCCCAACAGAATGGGACCCCTTTTTTCAAAAGACGCATAAACCCTTTGGTGATTTCGGTGTAATTTGCAACAAAACATCGAATAAAATTCGTTTTCCGTTGTAAGCTCTGAAGTTGGGGTATCGTGCACGGGGGAGGAAATTGAACTATCACCTCAACCTTGAGAGGATTTACCATGATCCATGTTTTCGATACAATAAAATCTAAAATACGACCTGACATCACGTAGAAACTACACTTGTTAGGATTCAAGCGAATCCTATAGAAACAACATCTCTCGAAAATTAGTCGAAGATTGGCGGGATGATCAGATCTCTTACGAGAACGTGATGCTAGATCATCAGGATACACCTCGACTATGTGTTTGAGGTCGTGAAAAAAGAATGACATGGCCCACTGAAAGGTGGCTCCAGTATTATTCAGGATAAAAGGCATCTTATGATACGTGAAGGTACCCCAAGGACAAATAAAATCCATTTTATGTTGGTCCTTGGGTTTGATTTGAATCTGATTGGATCCTGAGAAACCATCCATGAATGAAAAGACCTCACATCTTGCGCATTTATCAACAATATGATCGATAAATGGGGTATGGAAATTGTCTTTCAGACAAGATTTATTAAAATCATGAAAGTCCATACACACGTGAATCGTGCCCTATTTCTTGTTAATTGGAACTGGGTTTGATACCCATTTTCGTCAATTGTACAGGGTAGATAAAACTGTCTTTGAGCAGTTTTTTCTACTTCTACCTTGATTGCTGCTTCTTTTGAAGGATTTACCAGATGAAGCTTCTGTCAGACTGATTTATCATCAGGATAAGTCGTAATATCATGCTTGACAATTCGTGGGTCGATGCCTGGAATTTCCTTGTAAGACCGGGAAAAAACGTCGCTAAATTATTTGAATAACTTAGTGTAAGTTTGAATCTCTTTGGGGGAGCAATCTGCTCCGACGAAAAAATTCTCCATGATGCCAGGGGTTTTGGAGATATTGATTGGAATCATTGTAGCAATGCTTACCATGTTACCCTCGGCATAAAATTCATGCATAGCCAGAGGATTGATAGGACAAGTATTATCTCCTTTCATGGTCAAAACAAATTCTCCTGCCTCTATTCTCCTAAGCTCGGGAAGGAAGTAAGATCTATGATTTAGATCATCCCAAGGTATATTGGGACCAATCATTGCCTCGAGAATCACCTCGTCATAGGGAAAGACCAAGTCTAAAATATATTAAGTGGCAAGAGAATCTTGAGCTCAGGTAGGCTCGAGAACTAGATCTAACTCGTATGCGGGAGTCAGATCAGTGTTGGCCGAAGTCTGCCGGACAATGTTGTATGGAACCTTAGCGACAGATAATGGCATGTCCATGCCACAATTCCCTATCCCCTCCATCAAGCCTGATGGGGAAGGTAAAGTCCACAGATCATTAAAGTAGCTCGTTCGGAATCACAATACTTGCAAAATTGTATCCCTCATCTTATCGGGAACAACCGATAGAAGCCTTACATCGTTGGAAGGTAGTGGATAATAAAAGGTTCCCATAAATGACGGAAACAAGCCGACACCTAAGTTGACAGTGCCAGTCTGTAGATTATCAATCATCGGGATCGTGGAAGCCTTCGATGTGTTGGATTACTAAGAGGGTAATAGAGAAATTTAATCCTTTTTAACCATATAATCCAAGTGTTATATCAATGTAGCATTATCATCCAATAACTACAAAGTAAATAAGAAATGAACAAATAAACAATCATACACATACACAATACACGAGTGTTTTACGTGGAAACCCAAAGCGGGAGAAAACCACAAAATGTTTTTTCTTAAATGTCTTGAAGAATTACATTCATTGGAAGCACCAACATCCTTTCTTTNNTAATTTCAAGTGGAAGGAGGCTCCAACCCCCTAGTTTCTCCAGATACAACCTGAGGAAATCTCCAACTCCCCAATTCTCTGGATACAACCAGAAGGAGACTACAACCCCTTAAGTTCTTCAGATACAACCAGAAGGTGGCTACAACCACCTATCCTTGCCCCATCCAACCACACTGACGTAGAGGTATAATGATGAAACCATAGTCACACTATCACTGTGAGATATACCACTGTACAACTATATCAACATGTACCAATGACCTGCATCCAGCCTGTACAACTACCCTGTAATCAATCTACACATGAACTGAACATGTATCAACAAATATACAACAGATACATGACCTGTAGTGTTGCAACATGCATATGTACATGCCCTATCTATTATGAATCCCACATATGTATGTGACCAAACTATTATGCATCCTACGTATGCCTTCTAAAAAATAGGGTTTCTTTTCTCTTGAAAACTTATGACCCTATGTAACTTCTTTCACATAGATTTGTAACCTATCATTGTATCCAGACAGTATCTGTACCTTGTTCTCGCATCCTCTTTACCCAAAATATCTATATATATCTCTAGTCATGTGCCATATAAATGTGTGTAATCATAATCAAGTATAATATCCCTCACATGATATAGACATCAAACCCTCTATGGTATTCATCTTCTCAACACATCAACTACTTCACAAATAGAAGCTCTCAACCATGTACCATAAAAACCCTTAGCTATATGCCAATAAATACAAGATTTTCCACAACTCTAACAAGATGTATCAATGATAAATTATACCAGCACTATATTTCTGTAGTTATGACTTATACAGAAGTTCCCATGCAACCACTAGTCTGTCTAGGGAGAATTCTCAAATCTCCATAACTATTTCTCATGCATACATCAAAACCCAACTATTCATAGAAATAATACATACCTTTTGAACCAATGCATAGATCTAATGTATCTGAGCACTGTAGACCTTCCTGGGAGATTGATCTCAGAATATAAAACCTCTGCATCTTCATCTCTTCAATTTTCCATGGATTTACCAACATGTAGGCACCCTAATACACTGCTAGCTCATGTACATATGCACCCTAATACACTGTTAGCTCGCATATGCCTCAGTATGTATGCACCCTAATACACTATCAACCCATGTACGCCTCATAAGATGGGGTTTTTTAGTATTTGTTGTAATTCTGAAACTTTTTCCGTCAACCTTTCATACTACCTCAGACTTTCACAACTTCATATGTATCAATGAGTACTTCCAATAAGACTTAGAAAACAAAATATATTAAATATGTTCAAGCTTAATTAAATGAGAGAGCCTTGCCTCTTATTTATACTTTCATGTAGCATCCCACCTTACTTATTTTAGGGATTTCTCCATTAACTTTATTATTTAAATAATTTCTTTTGCAAACACTTTGACTTTTTGGGGCTTCTAGATGACTCATGAGGGTCCTCCAACTTCACGTGGCCATAAATCTCTAACCGTGAGGAGTTAAGTGATGTTCCACATACCACCGGAAATGGAATGACAAGCAATATACATCTAGGATAGATTCATTGAAAAATTCACTGACCTTCATCTCATTATTCCACAATTAAGCATGGGTTCTCTAACCATACTTCTAGGATAACTAAATCCAAAAAGAGTATTCCCGTGAGGGATTTCACCATAAGGGGACCACTTTGGAGTTCATCCATTTGTACTTATTATCAACTATGGCAAGACAAGAATGAGTCATATTTACACCAAACAAATTTGGGTCCATTTCTCAAACCTTTTTGCTACCATAATTTGCTACCGGACTTTGTTCAAGGGTTCACATCAATGACAACCAAACTTAATAAACAATATCCCCCTTTATCATTGATGGAAACACTCTGATGAAATACTGAAATCATGTCATGCAATACTGAAGTCATATCACCCATGACCCCCCTAGAACCATGCCTCTGTCCTCTGCATCTTTGTGACCATTTCTCCCCCTGGAATCATGCGTATGTCCTTTTCATCTGGTAAATCTCTCCCCCTTTATCATCAATGGCAAAGGTATATTTCTATCCGAGTTTTCTCCCCCTAACTGAATTGTCCTCTTTATGGTGCTTCCTTGTGTACATCTAAGACATATAAGATAATCATTCAAAATCATTCATTTTGGAGTATAAATAACTCCAAGTATCTGGCGAGGATACTCAAAGGCTTCCTGTGGAAGTGGTTTTCTAAATATGTCTACCACTTGTTATTTTGTGCCCACATACTCAACTCTGATGTTCTTTTATGCAACATGTTCCCGTAGAAAGTGATACTTGATTGGAATGTGCTTCATCTTGTAGTGCATCACCTGGTTCTTTGAGATACTGATGGTGCTTGTATTATCACAATAGATTGGAATGGGCTCATCATACTCAACCTATATATCTGTTAGAGTTTGTTTCATCCAAAGAAACTATGTACAACATGTTGATGCTGCAATATACTATGCCTCGGCTATAGATAAAGATATTCATGATTGTTCCTTACTTATCCATGATATTAAACAGTCACCCAAGTAGAATGTTGCTCCACTGGTACTTCATTGCTCATCAACACAACCTGCCCAATCTGCATCTGTGTAGGAAATAAGTGATAGAATTCTTCATCCATGGCCTTATTCCAAAATTCACCCTTGTTGGCCTCCTCAAAACAAGTTGGTTCAATCGTAGATGTGAGTTGATGCAGGAGCATTTCTATCACATCAAAAGGAAGTAGATGTGGAATTGGAATTGAGACCTCAACACATCGAAGGAGCCACACCGACCTTAAACAACTTGGTAGCGGTGTGAAGATCTTTTTGATTTTTTGTTAATTTATTAACTATATGAAAAGTTGGGCCACCGTTTGAAATGATGGAATGATTTTAAATACTTTACACGGCTATAATATATTATAGGTGTGGGATATTAGCCCTGATTAGTCATTAGGCTACATCAATGGAGTAGGTAACCACTTGAACGGTCTGGAATAGTATTTAGGTAGGAGAAAGGAGAGAGAAAAATCTTTGGATCCTTAGGCAAGTTTTCTTGTAATAGTTTTAAGGAAAACCAATTGTAATTATGCTTTCGTATGAATGAATAGAACATAGGAAATTGACCCAAATACACAGTGTTGATATTGTTATGGTTTGACTGTGTTCTTATGTATTTGTGAATGTATGATGTTCATAGTGAGTGAATGAATAATTGAATAAGTTAAATTGTTTCTCTTTTGTAAGATTGTGCAAGGAGTGCATGTAGTGCGCAAGGAGTGCATGTAAAGAAGTATTTTTTGACTTAAATATCATAAGAGATAGCAAAGAATTTTCATATGCAGAGTGTGCATATCGAGTGCAAGGAGTGCGTGCAGAAAAAAACTTGTGTTAAAGTTTGAAAGCTTAGGAAGTTGAGTGCAGAGTATGCTAGGAGGGCATTAGAACATATTTTGAAGAAGACATAGAGTGCAAGTGAGTGCTAAGGGGCGAGATTTAAGTTTCAATTGCCAAAATCTCAGGAGGAGGAGTGGATTTAAGTCTCGAGAGGAGACACTTAGAAAAATTTCTAAGTTTCGAAAAGTTGAAGTGCTCAAAGGTGGAGCGCAGAAAATTGAAGTTCGAAGGAAGGACAAGTATGAAGGATTGAGCGAGAGAAATAATTCATAAATGAATTTGAATATTGGACATGATCAAGGGTCAAGATATATTTGAAAAGAGCCAAAATATTTTAATCCATTAGATCTCGAAGAAGAAGCGCACTGGTTAGTTGCGAGGAGTTATCGAAATTTCGCAAAAACAAAGGATTTGGAAGAAGTAGGGTGAAGTTCGTGAAATCCTAAAATCATCGGGACTATCCATTAGAAGGGACATGTGGCAAGAGATAACATTTCGCTGACTCGTAGAGTGGAAAGATCAAAGGGAAGAGTTGTGATAATTCACGAAATGTGAAATCACGACTTGATCACAACCATTGGCTGGAGAGATATTGTGGATCGTTGATCTGATCCAAAATTTTCATAATTTTGGGTATCGGCGGAACAAAGATGAATCACATCGGGAGTTATGACATGCAAAATCCCGATGTGCTTGGAAATATTATCCCCAGGTTACACTGAAGGTTCATATGGGTGAAGGATAAGGGAGGAGCTAGCATGCGCTAGGCCCTTGTCGGAATTTCGGGACTCGGAAGTTCAAAGGATGGAGAATCAATTGACTCATATAGTCGATACGCGAAAATTGCAACGCTCATTTTCATATAGGCGTGTGGTCATAAGGCATGGTCACATGGAGGAGACTTGTGTTTTATCACTTTCTCACGAAGGACAAGTTTTGCAAAGACCTGTGGATTTTTTCTTAGAGGTTCCAGTAGGGAATTGAAGATTGTTTCAATTCGGTCTTGAGAAGATCCTAACACAGGAAGATCGTGCAACTCTTGGAGAGAAGGGGGGTTTGCACCATGAGTGCTAGGTGCATTTTTTTTAGTGAACACATTATTCTTCTAGTCTCAACTCCTACATCTTTGTTTATGATAATATGATCTAAAGGATGATTCTTCTATACTCATCTACTAGGTGTATTTGGAGACACTTGTTGAACTTTCTCTTGTGCTTCTATCAGATCCTCTTCATCTTCCCCTTCTTTTTCATGTTACCTTTCTTCTTCATAAATATATTCCATTGATTCATTTTCTTCTTCCTTTACTTCTTTTCTACCTATTTCATCAATTGTTATGTTGATTCTTTCACAACTTTGTTCAATCTCACGTTGTAACACTTGCATACTTTCCTTGTACTTGAGTAACCAATAAGTACTCCTTTACCCACATGAGATTCAAAATTTACCATTCTTCCATATTCTCTTTCGATGTAGCATTTTCTTCCAAAAAATCTGAAGCTCTTCACATTTGTTGGTCTTCCTTTCCATAGCTCGTAGGGTTTTTTGTTAGTGTTGTTTCTGAGCATTACTCTATTTTGAATGTGAACTGTTGTATGAACTTCCTTTGTCCAAAAAATATCTGTCAATTTAGAATCCATTAGTTGATCTAGGTGGACATCGGTGGCCACCCACCTTCTCGAACTGGCTCAAAAACATTTTCTAGCAATTTTGGTAATTTACTATTTTTAGTAGTTTTTTGGGTCGTAAACTTCCAGATTCGTTTTGAGTCCCTAAATGATGTTTTTTGAGAAAACGGGGAGAAACATGGATCCTAGATCAATGTTGCTCACCCAAAATTTTTATTCCTCAAATAGATCTTTCCAACGAGCTATCGAGTGCCCCAAACGGAGAACGTATGAAAAAGTTACGCCCCTAGGAAGTTAACGTTTCAACTACCCCCATCGGGGCCCACAAACATTTTTTCTTTTCATCTTCCGGGGTTAGGGTTTTAGATTTTACTTATGTTGAAAAGGCCCTTAGAGCCTCATTGTAATAATCATCTTCTTGCGAATCCGAGTAGTCATCACATCTCTTCTCAGAGATAAGCTACCACCATTCTAGCGAGTCTTTCACTCTATAGTTTTACAGTCCCTGTACATTTATTTCATTAATAATAATTGTGTATTACTGTATATCTGTGGCTCTTGTTATATTTCCTCTATATCTATGTTATATTGTTGTCTCTCTTGCAATATTTCTAAATATTTCTGTGTTATATCTCCGCTCTCATTTCGTGCCAAAAATAATCAGGATCAATGGTATCAGAGGAGGCTACTCTTGATCATTTTCAGTGCATGTCCCAACGAGGTCTGAGTATAGCAGATTGGATCTCATGCTTGTCTCTCTTGAGGAAAATCGCTCTCACACACCCAAGAAAACCTCAATGGCAGAAGAAAAGAAAAACGAAAGAGAAAACGATCCTATCAGTCAGTTTCTTCAATGATGGAGAATTTTTCCCACATCCTTCAATGCCCTTTGATAGCATCAGGCGCATCTTCATCAAGTGGCCACTTTGGAGGCAGCTCGCCTTTTAAGGTACATGTAAATTTTGATATTCCTATATTTGAAGTTCAGATAGATGTATATGCCCTAGATAAATGGTTAAATCTGTTAGAAGGTTACTTCTCTGTTCACAATTTTTTCGACAAAGAAAAGATCACCTTCACACTCCTTAAATATCTCCCCCATGTCAAACATTGGTGGGAAACTTACTGGGAGGAAAGTTCCATAGAGGAGTCTGGAATATATGGGGCCGAGCCCACTTGGGTTTTTTTGTGGATGCAATAAAAGAACATTATTACCCTATTGGC
>CBVK0100650668.1:0-14194 GCA_900067695.1 Picea abies
CCCGCACGGGGGGCCCGCCCCCCTGCACCCCCCCGCATGCCCGGCGCAGGCGCTCAAACACCACTACTCCTGCAAAGAATATAACACATACCCAACAGTGTGTTATATGGCATGGTAGATTATAAGATGATTCTTATTTTGCATCTATAGATGTACGTATTTAGATATGTTTGTTGGACATATGCCATTAGTTTGTGTTCTTGTTGGATAATGGTGTATACTTCATGCATAGTGGGCGTGCTATGTTTTATAGGTGTCTATTGTGTTTTTTTATTAAATCTTGTTCATGTTTATCATAAGCAGATAGTGACATTTTTCTAAAGATATTGTGATGTGCAATGAACTCTTGCTTATGTGTAGAAGTGTTTTCTTTGAAAATTTGTCTGCATCTCATGTAACTATATGTAGTGTTCTTTGCACATGGTTTTTTTCCTCGGAAAGTGAACATTCAATCTGTTTTCAACTCCTGTATGGATAATTTATATCAATTATTATTTTGCGATTGGAGATATGGATATTTACCTATGTTTCTTGGATAGATGAAATTAATTTATGTGCTTATTGTCTAATAATATATGTTTCATTCATAAGTCAGGTGATATGTTTTATTGGACTTATTTTTGATGTTTTGTTTAATGCCACGATGGTTCATCATATGAAAAATTGTATGTGTTGTTAGTTCTCTTTGAATTTCATTTCATTTGAAGGTTCCTTGTACAATGAACATTCTTTCTATTTTCAATTGCTGAGTGGATAATTGATATTACTTATGAGGCATCTCTGCATTGCATTTCTATTGCAGGTCGAAAGATATTGTGATGTGTGATGTGTTATTTCTTATCTAAGGAAGTGTCCACTTTAAAAATATGTGCATGCTGCGTAGTTGTATCTTCTGTGCTTTGTGCAAGGTTTTTGACTAGGACATTGGACATTGGGTCTTTTTTCAACTCTTGTGTAGATAATTTATGACAATTCTTATTTTGTATCTGAATGTGTATGGTTATTCACCTATGTTTCTTAGATAGATGAAATTAGTTTATGTGCTTCTTGAATAATAATACATACTTCATCCATAATGTAGGTGATGTGTTTTTATGGACTCATTTCTGGTGTTTTTTTTAATGTGCTTTCCTTGCACAATGAACATTCAGTCTGTTTTCAATTGTTGTGTGGATAATTGATATCAATTCTATGGAATCTATGCATTGCATTGCTTTGGCACAATGGCATTTGAAATACCTTTGCAATGAAAAAGTGTGTGAAATCCATGTAGTAATGTCTTTGGCATTTCCATTTATATTTGGAAATGTAGATAGTTTCATTTTTTTGAAAGACATTTCTTGATGTTAAGAATCTAAAGCAATTGTTTCAAGAAATAGCATATTGGTTCATTTTGATATCATTGTACTGTGTGCATATCTTTGTTGTAGAGGAAAATAAATAAATGATATATTGGTCCATTATTAATTCAATGGAAGAGCGATGAAAATGGGAGGGAGACTTAGACTGCATAAAACAAATATTTTGTAGGTGACAATATTGCAATGTGCAACATGTTGTTACTTATGTGTGGATACGTTTTATTGAACAATTTGTTGTTGTCCTGCATAACTATGTCTTTTTCTTGACACAATGGAAATTTGGTCTAGAAAAAAAATCAATAGCATGAGTCCACTTGTTATCTAGCACCTTCAAGCTATCAAGCTTAGTTTTATCCCAAACTATTGTCTCCATTGGTAACATAATCAAGTTCACTTCAACTTGTCTCTTTAACCATTTGTACAACATACATGAAAATTATGTGAAGAAGAGCTCATGCATATCTGAGTAAATATATTTTCCTTTCCATTCCTTCGCATTCACCCACAATACTTACATCTCTCATAGGTAAAAAATGCCCTCTTTCTCTTCTATCGAGTCTTGAATCTCCTCCTTAGAAGGATGACAACTCATTTTTATTTTCCTCCATCGATCTCAACAAGACTTCAGGTCCTGACAATAGAACCATTTATTGGGCATTCACATTCGTTTTGTGCTTGCACGTGTACCGTCCTTCTTAATGATGGGGAATTTTAGACCCAGGGTTCATCCAAAGTTTTCCAAAAGAACTCTAAAGCACTGGCATATCAACTCTCGGGCAAGGCCAAGGAAGATCTCCCCCGAGATGCATTGAGGATCACATAGACCATAAGGTCTTGTGAGAGGGATGAAGGATTAAACGCACAAAACATTACTACAATTAGCATCCATGTAACTCATGTTTGATAATCTATTTAGGACTAAGAATTAAAACTATACACACATCGTTTCAACTCATTCATAACACACATATTAGATCATAACTTCCATGTATTTATTACTGGAACTGTTCCATCATATCAAATATATATAGTATGTTGAACAACTGCCTATGAAAACCACTGAACTTCATATCATTACTATATAAAATGATGGAAATACAACATAATGAACCATGTGCCTTGAATTAGGACTTAGAAATATCAAAGACACAAGAATATATTCAAAACATCACATGATTACAACAGTCTCAAAGTGAGCTCGATACTGGTAGCTAAGCTAACTCAAAACTCTCATACTAGCCATATATCCAATCAACTGACTAACCAACCAACTAACTCTCATTATGAGATTAGAGCTCCTTTTTATATCTTTCGTTGCAAGGGAGCCCTATCTCCTTATGATTTGTTGCACTCGCTTGTTTGATCCAACTGCCTCACATGCTTTCGGTTCCTACCAGAGATCCACATAGACTCTTTGTATTAGGGGAAACCTTAACTTCTTGACCAACTCATCTTTTTTCTGCCCCACTTCTTTGTGTGCTACTATCAATAATCATTCAGGGATATTTCCCGATGATTCCTTTCTTGATTCTGGAAGGAATTTTCTTGGATTCTAGTGCAATTGACAAAACTCAAACCAATGCACACTTGGCAGTCTTTAAACTTAGTGAGCTACTGACAAAACCTAGTCCAATGCGCACTTTATGGCATTCCTCACGCATTTCCTTAGGTTTGCACAAAACTATGGAATGAGCATTCACAATTTCATTTGTGCATGAACGCAAAACTGAACCCAAAAATTTGGGTGCCAACAATCCCATATCCCTTTATGGATATGTTTTTCTAATACTGTGCCTCTTAAAACTCCTAGAAATATTTTACATTTCTTGTCGTAAATTAAATTTAATGGCAAGGGTGAAACCTATGCATATGAACATGCTTTCAATCTATGGCAATTTGTTTGTTCTCAAAATATTACTAATGGAAGTGTCATTTGCAGGTTGTTCACTCTCACTCTCTCAAGCCGGGTCAAGAGATGGTGTGAGAATTTGCCTGTTGTCTCTATTCACATATGGGAGAAATTTATGCGTAAGTTTTGGCATGCTTTTGAGATTATGATTATGAGGATTTGTGTGCAGAGATATCAGAGATTAAGAAGAACAACGATGAATCTCTTAAAGATTTTCTTATTAGATTCATGCATCTTTGCTATAGATTTCCTTTCGATGATACACTTCCCTCTACCAATTATTTGATTTTATGTTTAGTTTCTCTTACTAATGAATCATATGAGCCAGTGGATGAAAATAATAAATCATGTCGTAATGTACCTTTACATGCTGATTTGGATTCATGTGAAAATGTTGAAAATGATAATGGTTTAGTTGGAATCCATATGTTTGGATATTTATTTACTATTGGGGATATAGATCAGAGAGAGTTCTTCTTCAGAAGAAATATATGTATCCTCCCACCACTCCATTCCCCCTCTCCTTACTTTTGATGAAACAAAGACCTCTTGTGTTGTAAATTCGAGTTTAATTTTTTTTGTAGTTGGACAAGAGGAGGTTTTCCTATTGATAATAGGACACTTCGAGTCACACTGATGGTTATTTCAAGTTCCAATTATCCCATCTCTTCTTTTCCATCTCAAGAAATGGAGGAGGAATATATGGAGTGAAACCTAAATTTTGATCATTTTGTTAATGAAGAAAATTTAGACACTCATGACATGAAATTTTCCTCACCCATGGTTAAGCTAGAATTAATTTATGTTGATTTGAATTGTCCCGTTGCTATAAATTCTCATAGTTCAACCACCATAGTGAAAGAATGTTTTCCTACTACTGATGGGTTAGTTATTGAACCTTCTTTTTCTACGAATTATTTTGATTTTCTCCTCTCTTCTAACCATGAGTATATTTTGAAATATATTTCAGATCCTCATATTGTGTAGGAGCAAAAAAATCATGTTGATTATTTCACTCAAGGAGAAGAAATAAACATACAAAATATACCACTTTTATCACAACGATCCTCTTTTTTCTTGAAAGAGGAAAGCCATGTTGAGGAAGAATGAGTTGATCGTGAAACCATTTCTAGTGTGGAACCTACTGATTCACTATCAGTTGCTAATGTTCTTAAGGAGGAGGAAATACCAAAGAGTCAATTTTTGAAAATGTTTGTTGTTCTAGAGAAGCTTTTTATTCTCTGAATTTTTCTACTTATTATTATTTGTATCCTGATATCTTTAATGGTTTGATTTTGTAGGAATCCACCCATTTTCCTATTCAAATAAACTCAATAGGGCTGACCCATTTTGAAGTACTTTATGGTGGTAATGCATATGGAAGATAGAGAGGATAAGGCCTCTTCCCATGAACTTAATACAACTATGACTTATTAATTGTTTTCATTGGATCCTTTGAGCCACTTCGAGTCCCTAGTAATGATCCTTAAAATGAATATTAACACCTGATATTACCTACTCCTACATATCCATTTGTTCAAAGCAATGATATGAAACATTTGTATATGCTCAATCACCATCTTTATCATAAATAAATTAACATAGATATAAGATGTAATACCCTTGTTTTCCCCAACTTGTAATTAATCATTAATCATGATAACCATGCTATGGCATGGGAACAATGTAAATGTATTATTTAGATTTCGAATGACTGAATATGGGGGTAAATACTTGAAGTACTGGCCATGATATCATTAGAGGAAAGAATGAGGAAACTATGGAGAGGGTTCATTAGTTCATTCCCTTTGTTGAGATAATAAGCCTCATCTGGATCCCAAGGAGAGGAATAAATTAATGAAGGAAGGATTGGTTGTTGGATAATCAACCACCCCCATGAATGGAAGCATGGTTTGACTGAATAATGTCAGCCTGAAGTACCACATGGTCTGGCAGACCAGGCTGACCTGAGTTTCTTTCTGACAGAAGGAATGAGATAGGTCAAGAACCATCTTGGGAAAAGATAAACAAAAAATAGAGACAAGAAGAAGACATAGAGGAAGATGCGCACACGTGAGGCTTTGTAGAGAGCAGGAGAGACACCCAAAAAGAACACATGGATAGAGAGGAACGAATGATCTGGACATGCAGAAGAAAAGAGGAATGTTGTGATCTTGATGATGGGGAATCATTTGATAAACCATGCAGGGATGTTGTGATATAGTGAAGGTCTCTGAGAAATGGCATAGTTCCCTAGTGATATCATGGCTCGACATAGGGGTGGCCAGAGTGCTAAGAATGAATGCCTCTGAGCGTATGGTTGGGTGGAAAGGAGAACACCCACATTCAGTTAGTTGGCTACAATCAGAAATAGATAAGTATTTTCATACCCTGTATATTTGAGTTGTAACTGTAAAGTAAAGTTGGATGTCCTTTGAATGTTTTAGGGATGTGCATGTTTTTTGATGGTTAGATTGTGTTCATTTATATTTTTCTTGATTTTGTATTCAATCAAGTAAGGAATTATATGGTTTGTATGCATAAATGCTTGAGCCTTGTAGTGGCTCAAGTTTAAGAAAATGAACCATGAGTTCGCTGAACTTGGGCTTAGTTTCCTGTATGTATGTCAACATTCCCAGTTGTTTTGAGTCTCTTGGAGAAGGAGTTTGTTAAGCTCAGGAGAAATAGCAAAAAGTGCACGCCAATGCCTAAGTATTTCAGAACTGACGAAGCTTAGGAGAAAGAGCGCAAAACACGTGCCAATGCCTAAGTCTTTCATAACTAACAAATCTCAGAAAGGATAACAAGATTTGATTCTCGAAAGGGAATATCCTTTCGTTTGGAAGATGAGTAGATGAGATATGTTCAAGAGAATCCAAGGTCTATCACGAGAGTTGGATTTGGAGAAGGAGCGCATGTGTTAACCCCTCAACTCCTTCAGTCTTCACGAGTTCGATGAATTTTGGTATTCGTCGTAAGGGAGAATGATCCCTCGAAGTCCTAGAGCCTTAAGTTAATCCGGGTCGTAGATATGAGGATGCCCAGGAACTATTCCAACCATCGGATCTATGATATATTTAGCCCGACATTGACCATTTCATGAGTTTGGAGGATTTGGGGTGTAGTATCGTAGAGGGACATTAAAAATAGAATGTTGAATGCCAAATGCTGAATGTTAAATGTTGAATGTTCAAGTTCCAAACGTTGAACATTGATCTCCGAATGGATGAGGTGACATGGAGATATTTTAGGACTTTGGGGAGTATGCATGCATTAAGGAAAAAGGGGGTGTGATGTGGACCCATGATCAATGTGCCACGTGTCATCGGTATTGAAGCATTTCACAGACCCTATAGGTCCATTAACACATGACATGTGTCACCCACTGAAGGGGCCACATGTCCTCTCTGCCTTGCCATGTGTCATCTCTGGAAATTACCTCTTTCGTCCATGTGGTAGGAGATCTCATAGTCTGGAGACTCGACACTCTAGAGGAATTTGGATGAGGGACATAAAGTCTGAAGGCTCCCGAAATTGTGAACAACTGAGTCTATCTCAGCCGTCCATCATTAAGGACACGTGTCACTAGATCTGATAATGATCCATATTTTATGAGCATAATGAAATGACTACATACTATTAACAGGTTCTTAACACAAAATAACAAAGATACAGTAAAACTAGTTTTCTATTCAATAAGGAAATAAGTTGAAACTATAAAATGCAGCGGAATACAAGCTTGCTGGAATGGTGACGACTTATCTCTGAGAAGAGATCTGACGACTGTGCTCATTTGAAAGAAGATGATTACAATGAGGCTCTGAAGGTATTTTTAAAACAAACAGGAATTCCAAAAACCCTAGACATCCAAAGACCTAACCCTAGGAGATGAAGCACCAAAAGTCATGTGGGCCTCGTTTGGGTAAGTTAGTACATCAACTTCCCAGGGTCATAACTTTTGCATACGATCTCCATTTTAGGCACATGATAGCCCGTTGGAAAGGTATCTTCGAGGGTATTCATTTTGGTGGAAACATTGAAGGAAAGTGCATGTTCCTCTCCCTTTTCCCAAAAAATGTTGTTTAGGTCCTCAAAACGACTCTGAAAGTTTTAGGACCTGAAAAATTGCTAAAAATAGTAAATTACCAAAATTGCCAGAAACTGTTTTGAGCCAATTGAAAAAGGTGGGTGGCCACTGATATCCACCTGGATCAATCCTCCCTCCTTAGGAAGCAATGGTATCCATTTCGTTGAGTTCCCCCATCAGATGAGGAAATTTCTATTGAATTTGGCCTCAGGTGAGCTATGGCCTTGGTGCAGGAGCTACTATGCTTTCATGACTCGATAAAGCTGGATCATTTTCTCTCAATTTCCCTTGATTTGTGTGTCCACAATCTGATCATTTTATTCCTATTGTATGCAGTTGGGGTTGAGATTTGTTCATGTCAATTGTTCTGCTACTTTTGAGGTGTCCAATAATTGTGGGAAATAAGGGCGACGAAGATCCACGTTGAAAACTGGGTGCAAGCCAAGGAAAGGAGGAATGTTGAGCTCAAAATCATTATCCCCCACAGCCTTGGTGATGGTGTATGACCCATAACAGAGTGGGTGAATCTTTCGATGGGGTCCTGTAAGGCGTTCTTTCGGCAAGTGCAACCAAACTTTGTCGCCCACCTGAAACTTATGTGGCACCCGATGTTGATCATGGCACTGCTTGTACTTGTCATTGGAATTATGTAGGATATCCTGAACCTGTTGGAAGATGTGTTGGATATGATCAATGAACCGGGTGGTTTTGTTAGCTTCAGTTGGAGCAGGAGATGAATCGGTCAAGGTGACCGCAAGGGGAAGTGAAACATCTATGGGACCCAATGGTTGGAATCCCAACCCCACCTGAAATGGGTTGTGTCCAGTTGAGCTATGCAGGGATCGGTTGTAGTTATGTTGGACATAGGGAAGGATCTCATCCCATGTGTGAGGGAGCTAGGAATTATACATGCGAAGGATATGCAAAATCATTCGATTTATGACCTCAGTTTGGCCATCTATCTGGGGGTGGAAGGTCATGGATTTGGTGAGCCTGGTGTCCTTCACTGACCAAAGGATTGACCAGAATGTGTTGAGAAATAGATTCTCTCGATCTGATACAATGGTTTGTGGGATTCCAAAATGTACCCAGACTCGTTCAAAGAAGATCTTGGTAGTCACCTCTATTGTGATGATCTTCTTGCAGGCAACCATAATCGCCATCTTAGAAAAACAATCAACAACCACAAAAACACAGTCATTTCCCTACTTGCTGGAAAGGAGTCCCAACATGTAGTCCATTGAGATGGATTCCCATGGCCTGTTAGGAGTAGGAAGAGGGGTGTACATGCCCTATTTCTTAGTGGTCAGTTTGGTAATAGTGCAAGCATTGTAGGACCTGATATACTTGTTGACCTCCTGTCGCAGTTTCGGCTAGTAGAAATGTCTCTGTAGCATCACCACTATAT
Source organism: Picea abies (assembly GCA_900067695.1). NCBI lineage: Eukaryota > Viridiplantae > Streptophyta > Pinopsida > Pinales > Pinaceae > Picea > Picea abies. The sequence continues at coordinate 8,766 of CBVK0100650668.1, forward strand.
TTTCGACGTCAAAGTGTCCTACCACTCGACTATAGTAGGATTCCCAGATCATCTTCGCTCGCTTTCTTTATGGAACATGGATATGGACTAGATGACAGAACAACCCATCCTGAAGATGGAAATTATAGACAACTATGTTTCCACCCAACATTTGGTAGGTGGTGGCGAAGTCTAGGTATATCTCATAGAGTTGGGGCCATCCAAAGGTCTCATGGATGCAAGAGTCTAGCACCGTGGTGAGTGTTGCGACTAGCGGTCTACTGAGGCAATCAACGACATGGTTGGTGCTTCCTATTTTATACTTGATGTTGAGGTGGAATTGCTTCAAGTATGTGGACCACTTTTGATGGAGGTCATTCTGCAATTTTCCTTGTGTCTGCATGAATTGCAATGGCTTATGATCAGTGTGGATGACTGTCTCCTTCCCAAGAATGCAATTTATCCACTGGCGACAGGATTGCACAATGGAGTAGATTTCTTTGTCGTAAGTAGGGTACTTACGAAAAACATATGATAGTGTCTCACTATGATAGGCCACGGTGTGGTCGTTCTGAGTGAGAACGACGCCCACAACATAGTCTAAAGCATCTGTCTTGATCTCAAAGGGTTGTTGCAGGTATGATAATGAAAGTATCGAGGTTGAGCATAAGCGCTAATTCAAATCATCAAACGCTTGTTGTTGGGACCGACCCCACACAAATTTCTCCTTACCACCACCCCTGATTATTTGGCTGAGGGCCCATGCAATATGGGAGAATCCAAACACGACCCTGTGGTAGAAATTGGAAAGGACCAAGAAGCTATGAATCTTAGTGAGTGTGGTTAGGGCTGGGCAGTCACAGATGAATTTGATATTGGCTAGATCCACATGTACGCCATGCTGAGCAACGATGTATCCTAGGTAATGGACCCTGCCTATGTCGAAGGAGCATTTTTCCAAGTTGGCATATAGCTTGTGTTGCCGTAGGGTGTGTAGAACTTGTTGAATATGCTGCAAGTGTTCGACCCAAGTCCTTTTTTAAATGAGAATGTCATCCAGATACACCACTGCAAAAGTATTGGCTAGTGGTCACAGGATATCATCCATCATCCTCATGAAAGTGGCTAGGGCATTTGTCAAGCCAAAGGACATGACCAACCATTCAAAAAGGCCTTCCTTTGACTTGAAGGTGGTCTTCCATACATCTGTCTATTCTATCAGGACTTGGTGGTAGCTAGAATTTAGATCAATATTATGGAAGTATTTGGCCCCCGTGAGTTGATCAAGGAGGTCGTCGATTTGGGGAATCAGGTACCAGTTTCTGACTATGATTTAATTCAGAGCCCGATAATCAATGCAAAGTCACCAGGTTCCATATTTCTTCTGTACCAACATGATTGGGCTCCCACAAGGTGATGAACTGGGACAAATGTGCCCCTTGTGGAGCAGTTCTTGGATCTATCACTTGATCTCCTCATTCTCTAACAATGAACAATGATATACTAGCCCATTGGGCAATGGTGCGTCAGGGGTCAGATCGATGGGTTGCTTGACCTAGCAGTGTAAAGGTACCTCGGTAGGTGAGGAGAAGATATCTGGGTATTCTTCCATGAACTTATCTACTTGCTTCTGTTGTGTGGAGAGGTCAGCCATAGAGACCCTGGATGTGGTTGTGATCTTTCACTTGTTCTGAGAACGAATCATGAAGAAGACAAACTTCCTCATCTAAGAGATGACCTTCCTACATTTCTTATCAGATATCAAGGAAATAGCACTAGGTGGGACTGCCTTGAGTATCCTGTACAATTTGTTGTTCAAAGTAATAATAACACTATGAGGCCTAGACTCATATACAACATGGCGTTTCCATAAATAAGGTTGGCCCAAAAGAACATCACAAACTTTGAGAGGAACAACATCACACAATACCTTGTCTTTGAAGGGCTTGATGTTGTACAACAATTGACATTGTTGGATGACGCGGACATCGCTTCCTTGGCAAAGCCATCCAATGGTGTAGGGTTGTGGGTGCGGCGTTCTCAGTAGGGACAACCGCTTGACGACCTTTCCTGAGATGAGTTTCTTCTAGCTACCACTATCAACGATGAAGTGCAATAGGGTTCTTTTTACCCACATCTGTGAATGGAAGAGGCACTCTCCTTATTCTGGCTCATCTGGTTCACCAGGCTGGAGCTTGGTGGTAGAAACGATGGCACTGGGTTTTGCGTCAATGATCTGTCTTCCCATTTCTGGTTCTGACTCAGAGTCAGAACCCGCATTTGATTCATAGGCTTTTACTTCAGCCACCAATGACTTCTTTGAGGGGCAGTCAACAATGTTATGCCAAGGGCTCTTATGGAAGTCGCACCACTTCCCGGTGTCTTTCTTTCTCTTTCTAGTGTCCTTTTTTTCTTGCAGCTTGGACTGTCTTGATACTGTCCATCTTTTCTCTTTCCTTTTTTCTATAGGTTGGGGCAGCCCTTTCCTAGATTTTGTTGTGAGGGGTTCCCAGGCCCAAATTGCCATGTCTTTTATTTGAGCTTCTGCTCGATTTTGATGACATATCGGTAGGCCCCACACAAGGATGATATGCACAGAAATTACATTTCATTCTGGATGTATCTATGCAGAGCACCACAATACTTGAGCACTGGATGCCACTCTGAATCTTTGATACCTAACTTGGTGCACAAGGTATGGAAGATATTTGTGAAATCTGGCACTACTTTGTCTCTTTCTTGTCGCAGTGTGGTCCATTTGGTATACAAGTCGTCATAACTTCTGACAGGGTAGTATTGTTGTTTTCAAATTTCTGTGGTGAGGAGTTTCATAGGTATTTTTTGGATAATCCACAATTGTTTTCATTTTCGTCATCAACATTTCGAATCCAAATCAGGATTCATCATCAGGACTAATCGTCAATTGAAATCTTGTTGATATTTATTCAATTAATAGTTTAGATGCAGGACGATTTTAGATTGCGTATTTGATGATTAGTGAAGATGAAATTTGGGGTTAGATTGTTGTCTCTACATCTTTTGATAAAGTCGAGATCAATATCTCATCTAATAATTTTAATCCGTAGATTTTCCATTAAACAGAAATTGTTCCAGGTTTCCCTTCCATACAGGGAAGATATCACTATTTTCAAATTTCTGTGGTGAGGAGTTTCGTAGGTATTTTTCGGATAATCCACAATTGTTTTCATTTTTGTCATCGAAATTTCGAATCTGAATCAGGATTCATCATTAGGACTAATTGTCAATTGAAATCTTGCTGATATTTAGTCAATTAATAGTTTGGATTATCCGAAAAAAATACCTACGAAACTCCTCACCACAGAAATTTGAAACCAATGATATCTTCCTTGTACGGAAGGGAAACCTGGAAAAAATTCCGTTTAATGGAAAATATGTGGATTAAAATCATTAGACGAGCTATTGATCTCGACTTTCTCAAAAGATGCAGAGACAACAATATAACCTCGAATTTCGCCTTCATCAATCATCAAATACGCAATCTAAAATCATCCTACATCTAAACTATTAATTGACTAAAGATCAACAAGATTTCAATTGAAGATTAGTCATGATGATGAATACCGATTCGGATTTGAAACTACGATGATGAAAATGAAAACAACTATGGATTATCCAAAAAATACCTACGAAACTGCTCACCACAGAAATTTGAAAACAATGATATCTTCCCTGTACAGAAGGGAAACTTGGAACAATTTTCGTTTAATGGAAAATCTACAGATTAAAATCATTAGACAAGATGTTGATCGTAATTTCTCAAAATATGCAGAGAAAACAATCTAACCCTGAATTTCGCCTTCATTAATCATCAAATATGCAATCTAAAATCGCCCTGCATCTAAACTATTAATTGACTAAAGAATAACAAGCTTTCAATTGATGATTAGTCCTGATGATGAATCCCAATTAGGGTAGTATTGTTCCTTAATAACATCCTTGAAGGATTCCCAGGTGGTTGTGACTATAAATAATGAGGTTTCCTCTATTTCCTTTTGCTCACAGAAAGTTTCCCACCAATCTTTGACATGGGGAATGACTTTGAGGAGTGCAAAAGTAATCTTTTCTCTAATCGAAAAGTTATGGATAGAATGGTCTCTTTCTTTCCACAGTGTGGTCCATTTGGTATATAGGTCGTCATAACTTTAGACAGGTTAGTATTGTTCCTTAATAGCATCCTTGAAGGATTACCAGGTTGCTGTGACTGAAAATAATGAGGTTTCCTCTGTTTCCTTTTTCTCATAAAAATTTTCCCACCAATCTTTGACATGGGGAACGGCTTTGAGGAGAACAAAAGTAATCGTTTCTCTAATCGAAAAGTTATGGATAGAAAAATACCCTTCTAGTAGATTCAACCACTTGTCTACAACATCTGCATCTACCTGACCTTCAAATATAGGAATATAGAAGTTTATTTGTACCTTGAAGGGGGTGTCACCTTTGCTCGAAGAAGATGCGTCGCCTATTGGTAGTCGTTGAAGGATTTGTACAAAACTATCCATCATCTCATTCCTTTGTTGCATGAGGGCTTCCTGAAGAAAAATTTTGAAAGGATCTCCTGCCCCGTCATCTTTCTTTTCTCCCACCATGAGAGGCCACTTGGACATGTTAGAGATTTTGTCCTCAAGAGAAACAATCTCGAGGCCCAAATCTTTGTACTCCGACCTCGTTGGGGACATGCATTAAGACGAAAAGGAGAAGAGCACTCTGATACCACTAATCCACATTTTATGAGTAGAAAAAAATGACTATATATTGTTTACAAGTGCTTAACACAAAATTATAGAGATACAGTAAAACTGGTTTTCTATTCAATAAGGAAATAAGCACTCTTTGTACTCCAACCTCGTTGGGGACATGCATTAAGATGAAAAGGAGAAGAGCGCTCTGATACCACTGATCCACATTTTATGAGCAGAACAAAATGACTATAGATTGTTTACAAGTGCTTAACACAAAATTATAGAGATACAGTAAAACTGGTTTTCTATTCAATAAGGAAATAAGCTGAAACTATAAAATGCAATGGAAAAAAAGCTTGCTGGAATGGTTGTGACTTATCTTCGAGAAGAGATGTCACGACTGTGCTCATTTGCAAGAAGATCATTAAAATAAGGCTATGAAGGCCTTTTTACAATAAAAAAGAATGCCAAAAACCCTAGACATCCAAAAACATAACCCTAGGAGATGAAGCGCCAAAAGTCATGTGTGCCCCATTTGGGTAAGTTAGTACATCAACTTCTCAGGGTCGTAACTTTTGCATATGATCTCTATTTTAGGCGTGTGATATCCTGTTGGAAAGGTACCATTGAGGATATTCATTTTGGGAGCTCAATCATGTCTTTGACTATCATTGAAGAGCTCGATCCTAAAAAACCTTCATTTAGGCCCTCAAAATGGCCCCGAAAGTT
>CBVK0100650676.1:0-30304 GCA_900067695.1 Picea abies
TTTGACAAAGAGAGGAACTCTTCACTCCAAGACAACATAGATTATCAAGAAGTTGTTCCCATAAGAAATAAATCCAAGATGGGAGTCTGTTGAACCTAAATGTAGATCTAAAAGGCTTTTGACATCTAAAATGTTGGGCATGCATGTAGACTCATATGGTGGATTCATCGACAATAGAGAAGAGTATGGATAATCTACATCTTCATCCAATCATTCATCTAAAGACAGTTTAGACTCTGATGGTATTTCAGAATCCATGAGTCAATCTGAACAAGTGTATGAAACATTCTATGTATTTTTTATCCATATGGTGTTGGTATGGTAACTAGAAATGAGCATTGAACTTGCATATGAGCTTACATGAAGTTGTGAATCATTTTTATGTTTTATGAACTATATGTTTGATTATGGAGAATATAATAAAATTTCTTATCTCATATATTTTGAATATGGACAGTATAACAATACTTTTAAGAAATAATTTATGTTTCATTCAATGTAGCTTGTATTTACTTTTTTTAATTAAAAGTAAAAAAATTATTAAAAAGTGATGTTGAATTTTTCAAGTATATTGTGATGTTTTGATGGCATTATGTATTACATTTTTCTTTGACTGATAAAGTAAGATTTTTAAAGTAAGCATTTAAGGGTTGATTTTATGATTTTGTTTACAGTAATGATGAGTTATTTTACCACTTTATAAAAATGTGTCATTTTCATACCCCAATTTTAGAATGGGTGCTACCGGTAGCAGTATTTTTCAATTTGATGGTTGATTTTGAGGTTTTGGTTTTAATGGTACCAACTGCTAAAAATACGATTTCAAATTATCTAAAATTTTAACGTTTTGAAAAAAAAAATTCAAAAACATCTTTTTTTAGGTGTTCATTTTAAGGTTTTTCTGAGCTACTCTTTGAGTTTTGAAGGCCATGTTTGAAAAATGTTATAATTTTGACCCCATTTAAAAAATGGTGCTACTGGTAGCACCATTTTTTGATTTGGGGGTTGATTTTGATGTTTTTTATCCAAAAATATGGTAGTGCTACTGGTAGCACCACTTTTTGATTTGGGGGTTGATTTTCATGTTTTTTATGCAAAAATATGGATTTTTGGGGCCAAAGTTCTCGTTTTGAGGTCACGGTTCTCGTTAAGTTAGTAACTTTGTTAGATTACGAGCACATTCTCTTTCATTGTTGGAAATGCCATGAGCATGATCACCTTTTCAGGGACTACCCCCTCAACGTGTCACCTGCTCCTCCAAAGGCTCAAACAAAAAAAGACTCAGAGGGTTTTGAGAATGTCTCAAGTAAAAGGAGATCAACAAAAATCCCCCCCTTACAGCCAAACTATGCATGGATTAAAACCCACAATCACTATGATCTCTTATCCAAGAGCATTGAATAAACCCCAAGCAGTGTTGAGGGCCATCCCAAAGCGCAAAACAAGCAAGATCAAGGAAACCCGAAGGACCCGGAAGAGCATATCAAAAGAAGGAAAATCCATAATGAAGCCAGTGCTCATGTGGACAATGATGATACATAAATGATACCAAAAAATGAAGACCCGGACGACTCATAGGAAGGAGAGGACATGGCTCTGGGTGACCTGGATCTGCAAACCATTGCAACAACATGGGAAAGGAAGGACCCAAATTCAATCCTGGATTAGCAAATACAACTCCTTAAAAAATATTTATCAGAAATCGAGAAAGGAAAGAAAGATAGGGGCCAAGGTAAACATCATGCATCTTCTTTTATATGTATTAAAACAAGTTCTTTAAAGGATAAATCTCAAGCGACTAGAGAGGGAAAAAAAGAGGTCGTCGAAGAAATAAGCAACTATGCAAAAGCTTGGTGAAATGTTGATGAATTTTGGAAGAATTGCTCTAATGACAAATAAATTCCAACCCACCCCCTCCCATACTCAATGAAGATCCTCTCATAGAATATTAGAGGCCCGAATGGGAAAAGTAAACACAAGCTTCTCAAAAACAAAATTATTAAGGAACAACCAACTATAGTCATGCTTCAAGAAACTAAATGTTCATGTGAATTGCTCTCAAAGATTGCAGCTTCCAGTTGGAAGGGTTGTCAATCAATGGCAATAGACGCACAAGGGATAGCAAGAGGAATAGCCTTATCGTGGCACCCCTAAAAAATTGTACTCTCAATTTTTTTCTCTACTCAAAGAACCTTAGCAACAAAATTTCAAATGATTGGATCGGCAAAATCAGGCTTCCTTACCAATGTATATGGACCTCATTCTACCGCTGAAAAGATTATCTTCTTGAGATCTTTCAAAGATACCTACCATATTCTAAGAGACTACTATTGGATAGTGGGGGGAGATTTCAACATGATCAGGCCTCTTCAAGAAAAATGAGGAGGCTTTCGCTGCCTTGACACAGAGTTAGAATGCTTCGATGAAACAATCCAAAATTTAAACATGATTGATTTGGAAACCTCAAATGGTATGCACACCTGGTAGCTTCGAGACTAGATCGCTTTTTCATTCAAAATTGCTAATGCTTATTGGCCTTAGTCTGGATGCCACTATCTTACCAAGCATGAGCTTAGATAACTGGCCAATCAACTTAAATCTTGATTGGCAAGGAAATCCCAAGAACCGACCATTTCGTTTTGAAGCATTCTACATTGACCATCTGTCTTTCCAAGAAAATGTAGCTAAATGGTGGATGGAGGCTCCCATTGACCAGGGTACAGTGATGTATTTCTTCCAACAAAGCCTCAAATATATTGAGTCTCACCTTCAACAATGGAATAAGGAAGAGTTTGGAGACATTTTTAAAACCTAGAGAGAATTGGTGGAAAAAATGGAACAAGTCCAACAATGAATGATCCTCGAAGGAAGCACCGACACACTCATCAATCACAAGGCCCAGCTGGAAACATGAATTGAGGAACATAATAAGCAAGAGGATATACTGTGGAAACAAAAATCTCAAGTGCGTTGGTTGAAGGAGGGAGAGAAGAACACCAAATTCTTTCACCACTCTATGATCCAATATTGACACCACAACAAAATTTACACTATTAGAGATAGCTAAGGTAATAAGCTCACAGCCCATGATGATATGGAGAAAGAACTGAAAAATTACTATTGATCTCTCCTTTTGAAACCCCAGAGGGATCACAAAGCAGCAATTCAAAAAATTACAAACCATACCCCCTACCTGGTTACACAAGAATATTATGTAGCTTTACTCGAGGAAACACACTTTCAAAAGTAGAATAGGTTGTCATGGATATGCCCAAAGGTAAATCCCCAAGGTCAAATGAATTTAGCTTTGACTTCTTTCGTTCCTAAGGAGGATAATGCGAAAGACCCCAACAAGTTTCGACCAATCTCATTTTGTAATGTAATATACAAAATCATAACAAAAATCATCGCCAACAGGCTAAAGTCACTCCTTCCAAGGATAATATATCTAGAGCAATCAAGATATGTAGAGGATCGGTAGATCCTAGACAATATTATCCTAGCCCACAAGATGATTCATTCACTAAAAATTACCAAGAAAACAAGTATGCTCATAAAGTTGGATATTTCTAATGCATTCGATAAACTCAACTGGCAGTACATACGACATGTCCTCCTCGCTTTTGGATTTCCAGACAAATGGACCAATTGGATTCTCTCTCTCACCTCTAGATCTTTTTTCTCGATCCTCATCAATGGTTCACCCTCATCCACCTTCACCCCTTCTTGAGGCATCAGGCAAGGAGACCCACTCTCCCTTTTCCTTTTTATTTTGATGGAAGAAGGACTAGGTCGTTCCATCAAAGAAGCAATGGACTCCAACAAAATCAAAGACCTTGAATTTCACGAAGATGATCTTGCTGCCTCTCCCCAACAATTGGTAGGTGATACTCTTTTAATGGTTCTTGCAGCTCAAGAAGCATATGCTATCAAACATGTTTTATCTGACTCCATGGTTGCCTCTTGAACCAACATTAACCACGGTAAGTCTCAAATCTTCTTCTTTAATACTTTGCCTGTTGTTCAATTAAATATCTCATGAATTATAGGATTTCAGCAAATCTCCCTTCCTTCCAAATACTTGGGTGCTCCTCTAGTTGAAAATGCCCTCCAACATGCCTCATGGGAGGACCTTCTCAACGCGCTAGAGCAAAAGTTGGCTTCTTGGACTTTTCGTTCACTTAACATTGCAAGGCATCTTATTCTCCTTAAGTTTGTTCTTCAAGCTATGCCCCTTTATATATTCTTCACGTTGGCTGCACCAAAATTTCTTCTTAAGGCTATTCGAAATTTGCAACTATCTTTTCTCTAGGGAGGAGCTCGAAAAGAGAAAAAATGGGCACCAGTAGCATGGGACAAACTTTGTTTTCCAAAATTAGCAAGAGGTCTTGGCTTGAGGGACCCAAAAATTCTTGGTGTGCCTCTGGGGGCCAAAACCTAGTGGTGATGGCTCCATAGTCCAGGAGAATTATGGGGCAAAATATGGAGAAGGAATTATGCAACACACATGGGCTAACAAGATCTAATCCGAATGAATGGCCTCAATGTTGGTTCTTACCTATGGAATGCAACCTGGCAGAATTAGCATTTAATCCAAAACCATTGTTTATGGGAGGTATGAAACGACCAATCAACGTTATTTTGGAAGGATTCTTGGCAACAGATGTTGAAGTTCTAGACAAGGGAAGATCTTCAAACCCTCCGAGAAAATATGATGAAGCAAAGAAAAACCCTGCTCTATCGTTACTAGGATCCACAACCAGCAACCCCTCGCTGGCAATCCTAGTTACCACGAGAAGCTTGGACTCCTCTTCCAAAAGGATTTGATTGGGAAACTTTTTGGCAAGACCTAAGTAACAGGAAAATCAAAATTCAAGCAGGTATGGACAAACCCAGGTGGGGTTATAGGCCTGGCAAAAGCTTTAATCTTCGAAAAGCATACAACCTGGTAGCAAAGCTCTTGGATCTTCCAACTCCAAAAATATGGCCTAAAATCTGGAAATAAAACCTGTGGCCAAAGGTCTTTCTTTTTCTTTGGCTCTTAGCACATGGGACAAACTCTAAAGAGGACTCCAGGGCCCTTCTATTTGTCATCTCTATAAGTTGAATGAGGAAATAGCAGAACATCTTTTGAACTCATGTCCCTGTGCAACAAATTTATGGGACAAGGGCACCACACTCTTCAAACAAACAGACCGAAATAGACTCAACCTAGTGGAAACCATATCCCACTGGGGACCATCTACTTTCAACCACCCATTTTTTAAATCGAGCTTGACAGCTCTTCCCAAGATTTCTGCTTTGGGATATGGAAGAAAAGGAACAGAAGAATCCTTAAAGCCCTCTCTCAAGAATGGAGTATATATGAAATAGGATTAAGCAAAACATTAAGAAAACAATTATGATCTTTCCCTAGACAAAGTAGGATTGGAAAAGCAATGATCAAGAGGCAATCGTTCTGAAGGCACTCAAGCTCAATCCCTCCAGCGTTCTCTAACCTATTCGAACAACACCCCCTTGCAAAACAATTCCATACAAATGGGAGCCCCCCTCCATAGTTCATTAAACTCAACTTTGATGGGGCCTCCAAAGGCAGCCCAAGACCAGCTAGCTTTGGAGGTGTATTCAGGGATGATCAAGGGGAAATTCTCAGGATCTATGTCGGATTCCTAGGAACACATAGCAAGAATGCAGTGGAGATGTATGTTATGATTTGGTCTTCATGTGGTTGTTCGAGAAGGATATACCAAATTAATTGTGGAGGGGGATTCACGACTAATTGTCCAAGTGCTCAAGAAGTTGCAACTGGGCTCTCCATCAACAAAATCTCGAGCGAGCGCCTTGAAGAAGGATTAGAAAGCATAGGCAATCTTCTTCACCATATCCCTGCTCTCATTCCATCTCATCTCAAACGATCTGACAATAAACTTGTTGATTGGCTTGCCAATGAAGGCGTCAAGTATGACCAGTCACCTCTAGATATATCTTGGGATGCAACTACCCCATAACCTCCAATGGAGCATCATCTTCCCTTTGCTCACTTTGACAAGTTTCCCCCGAATGGGGTGATCGGCTCGTACTTCCCGTGCGTTCCATTTAATGTTTCACTGCCAATTCCCATTTACACTCCAGGGCCTGAGACAGTCAGACAGATGGCAGGGCAGAATTGCATCCATAACATGCAGAGGTTTATGACATTGGTTGGGAATCTCTGGGATATTATGGTTCTCCAGAAGTTGGTTCCCTCCAGTTTGAGGTGTGATTTCATGCAGCCTTTGAGGCTACCTCCTGCTATTATCATCCTGACTTTGGATGGAAAGATACATGGCTATAGCAGGCCTTGTTCTCTCGCTCGAAGGCATGTCGCCCCTCCTCTCCATGTAAGTCTTCCATTTTCGTTTTCTCTCTCGTATCTACTGGGGATAGATCTTTTTTAGGGGCTCTATTAGTTGCTTGGTGTTGTGGGATTCTCTTCATAGACCACCCCTTCTCTCCTTCATCACCCTTTTCATCCTTTTTGTTCTATTTTCCCTCGTCTGAATCTCTCTGCTTTCTGGCCTTTGGTTTCTGCAGAGGGGCATTCTCTTACACCCCTCCATCGTCCCTTTCAAGCGTCCCTTCCTGCATCTCTCTTAACGGCTTGCTCTAGTTCTCGCTCTGGTTGCTGTGGCAACCGGGGGTGTCACCTTCCACTTATTTCTCGTTCCCAGCAAGGGGGCTAGGCCTCTAGAAGTGAGGTTCAACAGGAAATTCTTCTTTGCCTGGATGATCTTCAATTTCAGGTCAAAAAGCTGGGTCACAAGGTCTCCCTACTGGCAGAGAAGACAGTCGGCTTGAAATTTGCAGCCTCTAAGGAGAATGATGGAAGTCTAGAAGCGGCAGCAGTTGACTTCCCATCTACTTGATATGCACATTTTTATAGTTTTTGTCTTTATTTCTGAGCAGCAGTACTGCTCTCTATCATAAGCATAGTACTAGGCTGTCTAGCAAGTATATAGAAAGTTTCAGTCTTCTTCTGGATAGATACTAGTTTAATGCTCACTGTATAACTCTCTGGACAAAAGACCTATACTTCTGCTGCTGGACAGGCCTACCCAGTGGCAGGCCAGCAGCCAATGTTTAATACTTTTCCCAGTTTAATATAAAGTTTACAGCTAGCTTACAAAAAAAAATAACAATCTTAAACGACAGAACATAACTCCATCATCAGAGGTGGCACCTCAATCAGCTATAGAAATAATGTAACCACTGTAAATGCTAATAACTAATAATTGCTGTATGTTCCTTGTTCTAACTTCTAATAAATTGCATAAAGCAATTTCACCCATTTAGCAGTTCATAAAGGCTGCTTCTGGCATGCATAGAATTCGCATCATGGAACTCTAAGCAAAGCTTACAGACCAAATCTTTCCTCTCTTCAGATACTTGCAATTGAACATAATTTAAAGTTGCTTTGCAATTCAACAATACCTTACAAAAGAATCATCTACGAGAAATCTAACAAGGTGATTACCTTACCAAAGAATTATCTGTAACACATTTTCAAGTCCAGATTTCGGGCCTAGGCACCCAACACTTAGTGCCCTACAACATACGACCCACATGGTTTCTGTGCTAACTATGATATCTAGAAGCTCTGCACACTCCAAGGACTTCTTTGTGCCATAAATATCGATAGCATCCTCCTATAGGAAGGCTAACAAACATGCTGAAACAACAAGAGAAACAATCAAAAGAAAGAATTTTCCAACCCTTAGAGAAGGACCCATGTTCGGCAACCATGGATATGCATCTGGTGGTGGCAACACACAATCATCACCATTGAAGTATACTCTACGAGGAAAGCCCCACCCTTGTTTGAAAGTAAATGTTTGCTTATCTTTCTGAAACAGCACTTCAGATTGCACATTTCCCATTTGTCCAGCCTGCATGAGCATGTCATTATAGTATTTAACTCCCCAAAGCATTGCAGTATCATCTGTGAAGCAGGTTATCTCAAAGTTAGTTGTGAGGGCTTCAAGGAAATTAATAATAAAACATTACTCTGAGATTCTAACGCTCGACCAGCATACTAGGACAAGAAGTCCGGGTACAAAGAATCTACTTACTTATTTTCCCATACGGTGTTAATGGCTTGTAGTTGAAGCTGAACAATTGGGTCACATTATCAAAATTCGGGTGCTGGACAACGATGTTCCATTGTGTGTAATTCATCCTGTAATTGAAATTTGTGATTGTGACTTTCACTCGCCAATACTCCTTGTAATTCAACTTGACATGCCAATGTATTCTGATTGGGCACATGTGAGGGGTGCATTGTATCAGAGGGGCTAAATTTTTAGTCGGCATGTTTATACCCAGAGTAGACAATACTGGTGAATCTCTCCTGCACAGAAATTGCAGACAGCAAATGTCAGTAGCAATTTCCATTCACCAAGAAAAAGCCTAAAAGGTTATCTCCTGCTTGTTGAGATATAAGTTACTTTGTTTAACAGTTGATCAGTGTCTTCACAAAGTAGGATGCATAGGTTTGGCAACATAACCTATGCATAAAGTGGAGATTCAGATCCATATGACTGGTGATGTATGCTAAGGGCTATTGTAAAAGTCAAGTTCATCATGCCACAATCACATCCAATCATTGCTGAAAAGCATAAAATTGTGAACTTACTCAACACAAGTGCCCGGTTGGGTAATATTATTCTGGCAACCGCATGTACAAGCTGGACACGGGACTATAGTATCATTGTAGAATGATGATAGTGAGACACAGCAAGTTGGTGTTTTCTGCGCTAGAAATTGGGAGTATGTACATGTTATATTCCATGTCACTGCAAAACAAAAAAGCCATTCACCAATTAAGAATATAGCATATCACAAAAGTAAAAAAACTAATAAGAAGATGCCAGAAACTTAAGATAATCATCATCCAGATATATTGTATAGAGGATACTTACTGAGTGCTTGAGTGACACGACGGCCATCTGTAGTAAGGAACTTACTCGCCCGGACTTTCTTAGCAGGGCCACAAGTATACCCTGGTCCAGGTGCCCTGAGAGTAAAATTTTTGGGCAAGCGCACTGTTGTGTTAGTGGTTCCTGCACTCCCCACACTTACTTGGAAGGCACTTACAGCATTAATTGGATCTTGGGCCCAAGATGTAATCACTCCGCCTTTACAGCAATTAGCAATCTGTTGGTTGTAAGGAGTTCCTGGTAATAAATCAACAACAGTGGGATCTTTCTTGCAACAATGTGGAATGTTTCCTTTGTACTTGGAACAATCCCCTTGCTCTGTTGTCTGAGCACCAACCATTGACCAAATAACCTCTTTCTTCGCCCAAGTCCACCCCAAAGTCCATCCAGGACTCTGTATGTGTCTGTACTGCTGAAAATTGTTTATAGTCACAACAGCCTGCAAGGGTAAAAATGGAAGTCTTTTAGACCAATGGTACATATGATTACAAGTAAATTTTATTCTTGCGGGTAGTCTCTGTTGGCATCTCTCCCTTTGCCAAACTTCCTCCCCTTGCAGTAAACTCACTAGTGACAGAAGTTGAAAGCTTATGGAAACAAGGATTGTGTACCCGAAAGATGTGGGTAATTGCCCATAAAGGTATGGCCTTGATGGGAATGCTCCCTAAATACAAATTCAAGGAAGAATTCGGTGTCTCTGATGTCCAACTGTTAATATACATGGCCATAACCTTTATCTTTTTATTGAATGTCCACACCATAGGATTAATATTCAAGGCCTGGCTTTAAAAAGTTGAACCTGGTACAGGCTACAGCCCTACCGGCTAGAAAACAAGTTGTCTTTAGGGCATTTGAATTCTGCTTGGGGACCATGCGGAAATATAACAAAACTACAAGCAAACACATATATAGGTGTCCTCTATAAATTTAAACAACTGAAAAAAAGGAGTAGAAAAAATCAGTTGACTGACAGCAAAGTTTGATTTTGGCATAAACCCGTTGGCAAAAACATTTTATTTCAAAAGGTGCAATGGATGCAAGTATCAGGTGTGGATACTCATCACCACCGCTGTGGATCCCCAACTTTTTGCAACTACTTCAAAGCAAAAACTAGTCTACGAAGGATCTCTGCAAAGGAAGAGTGAGTGTGCGCTGTGGTGCGGGTGGGTACTAACCAGATAACCATCCGGTGTCCAGGACATGATATCCCATTTTATTGTTATGTTGCCGTTTGGATCTAGTGGATCATACGCTCCTACATAAATGAAAATATCACTTCAATAAACAGAATGTAAAAGAGAGCCCTAGATCTAAACTCTAAAGAAAGCAATCATGAAATCTTCTAAACACATAATGAATGCATCAGTTGCAGAGCATCTGCAACTGAGATCTAGCAGCACTTTGCATTCAATTGAAAATAAGAGAGGTATGCTAACATTTTTTAAGCAAAATGAGTAATGGGCGGAAAATGAAAAGCTTTGATGAGCAATGGCGGGATAGATTCCTATTCCTGAAGAGAAAAATACAATCAGAAAAATAAACTGCACCGAAATGTGGGTTGGATTAAGAACCTTACCAGTGGGGCATAATGCAAATGTTATAATTAGTGTTAATCCCAGCAAAATCCCAGATGTGAAGCACCAACGACTCTGGACCCTCCGATTGGTGTTGGCATCATAGAGTCCCATGTTGTTGACTGCTTCTGATAATCACTTCACTTTGTAGCTTGAATGCTACTCAATGGCCAGATCGAGATCCAGAACCTTGGACCTCAGACAAACAAGACGTATCACCAAGACGCCCCAAAATCAATAAAGATTTCAGAAGCTAACTCTCAGACACACATGAATAATCCTCTGCTTCTCACGGAAGCAAGCGAGAGATTTCATAAGCTCTCTTCTCTCTCGCTCACACAAAATCAAAGCAGCTGGCGTTACTGGTGGAGAAGACGACGTTCGGTGGACCCGGGTTACTTCGTTAACCATGGTTAGTTACCAATGATTCTCCGTTATTGTCGGCGCGAGGGGATTTATGCTCGTGCCCTTAAGTTTTGTATTTTAAAAAATCTAATGTCAATCATTATTGATGGAGACTTCTGAGCAAACTTCATGATTCGCCAACATGGACAAAAGTATCACCCAAAGGTACAGCCTTGCCATCTCGTTTGATTCATCCCAGGTTAACTTATTAAAAAAAAACAAAACAAACTGGTCATAAGGGGCATTTAGATCGTTCTCTTTTGTTTTTTCAATTTTGAAACTGTATGATCCATTATTAAAATCACGATTTAATATTTAACTAGAATCAATCTCAATTTATGAGATTAAAGATTTTTGAAACCGTATTCATCTCAAAATCCACACATTCATCCCACGGTTTCAAGGAAGGGTGTAAATGCTTTTCATGGATGGAGTTTGGATTCTTCTTTATCTCTCAAAAAAAAAATCAAAATTTTTTGAAGTCTTGGGTTTTTAATTTAGGTTGTGTTTAAAATTGTAATTTTAACAACCATTGATATGATTAATTTTGAGAAAATCTCTTGTAAAATATCTTTGTAATCTTTTTATTTTGCATTAATAAATTGTTTTAAGTGGTCGCGTTCGCTGGAGCCATGGATGTTTCCCCGTAGAGGTTTTACCACGTTAAAACATCGGTGTATTGATCTTTGATCTGGTTATGTGAGTGGTTACTGAAGGTGTTCGTCCTATGTTGAAATACCTGTGTTGTCAAACATGGTATCAGACCTTATTTAAAGACCCGTTATTGTTGTAGATCGAGATCATGAAGCCGAGTTGTCTCATCTTCATTTCTGTCATTTCTGTACATTTCTGGGCTGAGAGGATTGTTCCATTGCGTCTGGAGCGCTCATTTCACTTAGGAACGTTTTTCGTTTCACTCGAAAAAGTTTTCGTTTGCCCAAGATATGTTCATTTCATCGAGATCCGGAGGTATAATGCATGAATAAGCCATTTTTAATTTTTTTGCAGAGTATTATTTCGTTTTTATTTCGGTTTTATATAGTTTGTTTTCAGGTTGCTACTCTTTTAGATCTGTGTATGCTCTTTTTCCCGCGCCCTGTGCGATCTTGGCAAATCAGAAACAGATAGAAAAAAATGCATTTTTCGGGTAAGCTAACCGAGATCTAACCCCTGTTGTCATCAAGAAGCGAAAGTCTTTTCTTTTGTGAAAAGAGTTTTTTATTAGCACGCTCTCTAATGTCATCCACTACCACCACCACCAGCAAAACAACAACAACAAAATACCCAATCCTCTTGCTAAACAATACAATATGTTTTGCTAGTCCATTTGGTTAAAAGTTTCTTTATTAAGTAAGAGGTCTTGAGTTTAAGTGTCTTTATTTGTTACTTTTTTTTTTTTAAGTTCATGCTTCATTGTAAAGTGTATTTCACTTCAAGTATAAAAATGAATCACTATAAGTAGCTTTAATATTTTAGAGTTATTTATTTTGCATGTAGTTTTTATTTTATAAAGTAACTTCATTGTAAAAGCGATCCCCACTTCCTTGTATAAAAGTGGGTCACCTCATCACATGGTCATTTGGTTACTATTTATGTCTTTTTTTAAAAGGGCATAACTTTCACATCCAAAATCCGTTTTCAATGCCTTTTTTTTTAAACCGCCTAATTTTTCGAGATATTTTCATTTAGATCATCAGTTTTAGTTTTTAAATCCATATTATCTACATATTTAATATCGCTTTTTCAAGTAATCTTTTGCTTACCAACACCAATTACTTCTAGTGGAAATCTCATATGGAGGATTTATTAAGAAGTAAAGGCTTGTACCGGATTACCTTCGGAAAGGAAACATAACCTACTTATGCTGATAAGAAAGTCAAATGGGCTAATAAGTATGACGAAGCATGTGAACTAATCAGAATGTTCATCTCTCCTGATTTAAGGTTCCACCTTCAACAAATTGATAAACCCAAAGAAGCTTGGGAAAAGATTGAATCTGTGTTTGGTAAACACAATATTATTCTAGCACGACAGTTAGAAAATCAAGTATTGACTTTAAGTCAAAGTGATTTTTCTTGCATTGAAAACTATGTATCTAAGTTTAAAACACTCAGACTTTATGTGAAGAATGTAAAATAAAGATAGAAGAAGATCGTTGCATCTATCTTATTCTTTCTAAGCTAGGTAGTGCATATTTTGTGTGTGTATCTACATTTTATGCCATGCAAGAGGCTCTAGAGACAACGTATCAAAAACCCACTCTTGATAACTTTTGTGATGCCTTGATTAGAGAGCAAGATAAACGTGTACAACTTGAAGTGATCAACATTGCAGGAACCTCAAACAAAGCCTTAGTCGTCCATTAGAAAGATAAACTCAAGAATCCCAAGAAGCAACATCATCACCACAACAATAAGCAACATAAGGGTCCCAAACCCACTCAAATAGTTTCCACTCATAATGGTGACAAATGAGAAAAATATAAAAATAAGAAGACCGACAACATCGCAACTTTTGTGATAAAGATGGTCATGATTAGTCCAAATGTTTCAAGAAGATGGCATCTTTAGAAGCAGCGATGAAGAAGCACAACATCAGTATTGATTCTACTTCTTCTTCTTCTTCTTCTTTTCATGGACATGCACTTTTTGCTTCTGGTTTCTCCTTCAATACAACTTCTACTTCTTCTTTTGATGAGTGGCTTATTGCTTCTGGAGCATCTTATCATATGACTAAGGATAAAGACATATTTTATGATCTAAATGAATGTAACACCAAGAAAACATTTATTGGTGATGATAGATCTCTTAGTGTTGTAGGATCTAGAACAGGTCAAGTAGAAAATAGTCATTTCAATGATGTATTATGTGTTCCAAGTCTTTACTGTAACTTTCTATCAGTATATCAAATCACCCATTCAGGTGAAGGTAAAACCATAGAGTTTTCACCTCACCAATTGTAATCAAGGATCTAAAAGATCATAAGCATGTTCTTGCAACTGGAATTGTTGATGATATTACCAGGTTGTACAAGTTTGATAACTTTGGATCATCATCTTTTTCATCAGTTTTTATTGCTCATAGCGATGACTTGAGCAAAATTTGGCATGAGTGGTTTGGTCATCTAAACTATCGCTCATTGCAGAAACTATGTAATTAATAAATGGTGATTGTTCTTCCTCTTGTTTCATGCAGAGATTGTGTTTGTGCCGGTTGTGTTCTCGACAAACATCATTGGGACAATTTTGATAAACGTACCTATTGGCACACCTCGGGCCCTTTGCAGCTTGTTCATAATGACTTCTATGGTCCACTTTTTTCTCCTTCTTTTTTTGGGTGCAAGTATTTATTAACTTTCATTGATGACTTTTCAAGACGTACTTGGGTTTACTTCTTAAAACTTAAGAGCAAAGTTTTTGACAAGTTTTTGGCCTATAAGGCCCTTGTAGAAAAGAAATTTTGACATCAAATTCAAAGGTTAAGAACAGATAATGGAGGCGAATATGTGAACAATAATTTTACAAGTTATTGCACTACACAGGGCATCCAAATGTAATACATTGTTCCATATACACTAGAACAAAATGGTGTTGCTGAGAGAAAGAACCGCACATTAAAAGAAACAACGAATTGTATGATCCAATCTAAGAGATTAAGTCTAAAGTATTGGGCGGAAGCCATCAACTGTGCAAATTACATAGTAAATCGCACTCCCACAAATGATCTTAAAAATATAACACTGGAAGAAGCTTGGACTAAAATTAAACAAGATGTAAGTCACTTCCATGTATTTGGCAGTATAGCATAGGCTCACATTCCTGATGAGAAAAAAAAAGCATTGCAGCCTAAAAGTGGGAAGTGTATTTTTGTTAGTTATTCTGAAGATATCAAAGGTTATAGACTTCTTCAACCACATTTTAATGAAATTATTATTAGAAGAGATGTTAAATTTGATGAAAATCTCTTGGCGTGTGATCCTAATTTGGCGTTTGTGCCTTCTTTGGCATGCGAGCCGAATTTGGCATTTCTGCCTTCTTCAGCCTGCAAACCATCTTCAACATTTGTGCCTTATTTTGTTTTGGTTTCTTCCTGAGATGATGAAAGTGAGGATGAAAATCCACCTCAACCTTCTCACCTTCCTCCAGATGAGTCTGTTGAACCTGAACCAACACCAACTCCATCTCCACTGCTTCCTAGATGGGTTCATTCAACACGAGAAGCAATTGGTGATCTTGTTGATGATCCTTCAGATCAACGTTGGACACGTTCATAGTTTCACCAAGCCTCTTCTCTTTTGTCTCAAGTTTTAGAGGCTCATGATCCAGAGACATTTGCAGAAGCTTTAGGTTATCCAGATTGGGATACAACAATGAATGAAGAGTATCGTTCTTTAATGGAAAATGATACTTGGGATCGTGTACCTCTTCCAAAAGGAATAAGACTTGTCATGTGTAAATGGGTCTACAAAAATAAGCATGCATCAGATGGAAGTGTTGAAAGACACAAGGCTCGGTTAGTTGCCAAAGGATTTTCCCAAGTTGAAGGAACTGACTATAATGAAACCTTTGCCCCTGTAGGCAAAATGAATTCTATCCACCTTGTTCTTTCCCTTGTTGTCTCACATAAATGGGAGGTCCATCAGATGGATGTTAAATCTCCCTTCTTGCATGGAGATTTGCAAGAAGAAATATACATGGAACAACCTCCTGGCTATGTCCAGAATTACTCTAGCCTTGTTTATCGCCTTAAGAAATCTCTTTAGGGTCTTAAACAACCCCCTCGAGCTTGGTATGCCAAAATGCATAGTTTTTTTATTATCATTGAATTCTCTAGATGTCATTATGATCCTAATGTCTATACCAAGAAAGTAGGAAGCCATATCATAATCCTTGTCCTTTATGTTGATGACCTTATCCTTATTGGTAGTGACTCAAAACTTTTAAACTATGTGAAAACCAACCTTAAGAAGAAATTTGAAATGACAGACTTAGGTTTTTTGCGCTATTTCCTTGGCCTCCAAGTTTTGTAAACCAATGAAGATTTTTTTCTTTCCCAATCTAAGTATGCTTGTGACCTTCTTCATCGATTTCACATGGATGATTGTAAACCAACCTCTTCTCCTTTCCAGTCTGGAGTCAAGCTTGTTGCCACCTGTACTTCTCCTGAAGTTGATGCCACCTTGTACTGTCAGTTAGTTGGTAGCCTCTTATACTTTACTCATACCCATCCTGATATTTCCTTTGTTGTTGGTTTGTTGCCTGGTATATACAAACACCCCATGAAAGCCATTGGAAAGCAGCTAAAATGATACTTCTCTATATATGTGGTACAGTCCAGTTCAGGATACATTACATTTCAGGGGGGACTTCTTTATTGGTTGGTTTCACTGATTCAGATTGGGTCGGTGACCCTGATGATCGGAAGTCTACTGCAGGTTATGTTTTCAGCCTTGGTTCATAACTTGTCACTTGGACCTGTAAGAAACAATAGGATATTGCACTTTCTTCAATAGAAGTAGAGTATCGAGCAACGATAAATGCAAGTCAAGAAGCCTTATGGCTTCGATAGATTCTTTCAGAGTTTGGATTCCAACAACAGCATCTGACCAACCTTTGGTGCGACAATCAGAGTTCAATCAAGCTCGCCAAAGACCCAGTTCAACATCATCGCAACAAACACATCGAGATACACATGCACTTCATCAGAAAACTCATTCATTATCAAGTTATCAAAGTGCTTTTTTTCCCTACAGAAGATCAAGTTGCAGACATTTTTACAAAGTCTCTTACAGAATCGAAGTTTTCCAAACTTCAATCTATGTTAGGAGTTCAGGAAGTTGTCATCAAGGGGGGATAGGCTCTAATGCCTCCTTTCTTCGCCCATTGTGTCACTATTGTAAATCCTTCAATCCTATCCTAAGTTGTTCTTAAGGGAGGATGTTAGAATATTTAGACACTTAGGAGTTAGTTAAGATCTACTTGGTCTAATGTGTCATTAGGTAAAAGTGTGTTTCTTAGTGTGTTTTTTTAGTATGCATTAGTATGCATTTGTAGTTAGGAAATCCTACAGTCAGGATATGTTCCCAACATAGAGTGATCTGACGGTTCATATTCTCCTCGATCTTAATGGCCATTGATCTATGACTTAACACCCGATTGGTCCATGATCTCTATTTAAGGAGCATGGAGGGTAATTTGTCGATGATCGATTGTGAGAAACTCTCTTGTAAAATCTCTCTATAATCTTTTTCTTTGCATTAATAAACTGCTCTAAGTGGTCGTGTTGGATGGGGCTGTGGATGTTTCCCCGTAGGGTTTTTACCACATCAAAACATCGGTGTGTTGATATTTGATCTGGTTTTGTGAGTGATTATTAAAGGCGTTCTTCCTATGTTGGAATACATGTGTTGTCGGACATAGTTCAAATAACGATTTTTTCCATCCAAGGCTTTAAAGAGGCCACCTACAGATTGTTTTTGAACTAAAACTAATTCACTATAACTTTTGAATCCTCTACCAATTGCAAATTAGTCACCTGCTTGAAATGAGAAAAAAACAAAATACTCCATAAGGCCAACAAATCCCCTTGATAATTGGTACCTTGACCACAGTTCATCTTAATCTTGTAAACACCAATATGTGTACATTTTAAAACTGCATTAGCTCCACATTTTGAACTCTCATTCCAAGAAGCTCCATCAAAGAATCCCACTGGAATATTGCTTTCCAAAATAGGAGGACGTGGTACCCTTTGAACATAAACATATTTATCTTTCTCTACCTCACCCAAGTCTTTCAAAACCAGATTACACACTCTAGAAAGAAATAACTAACATCCTTCAAAAATAATATAATTATGATGTCTCCATATTTCCCAACAAATGAAACAAGGAACTTCCTTCCAAGTCCCCATCCCCTTAATCCAAGCCTGAAAACACACAGAGAGTTGTCCAATACCCCAGACCTTTCTTAAATGAAGAAATTGTAAAACAAAACTCCAAACCTCTTTAGTAAAGGAGCAATTGACCATCAAATGATCAATTGATTATGCCTCTTCCCCACAAAGCACACATATATCCAGACCAACAAACCCTCTTTTGATCAAGTTATCCCAAGTCAACATCTTGTTATCACCTAAAATCCAAAAAAACAATTTGATACTCAAATGAAGTTGCCACTTCCATAAATCACTAAGCCATCCCTCAAAAAAATCACCAGAATCTTCAATCCCATGGCCACATAATCGAGTCATTTGAATCAGAAAGAAGAAAACCCAAGTGCTTAAGTCCTATAACATATGAGTCCCATTCATCTCTTAAAGAACCTAAGAGATCTAAACTTTGAGAAGAGTTACAGCTAATATCAACAGGATCTTCTGAAACATTTGAAACAACCTGAACCAAAAAGACAATCCCTTTTGAATGGAGCACAGATACTAAATCTTGAGAAAGTTTATAATAAGATTGAGACCCCACAAGAGGATCCACTCCAATACAAATTTCCCATCCATTAGAAGGATTCCAAGTAATCCAGTCAGTTATAATTTGTAGAGAAGAAGTAAGATCCTTCCAACAATTTGACACCCCTTTGAGATTATTTCTCCCTTCTCTTATCCACTCCACAACATATTTCTACTTCAAATATTTCTTTTGAACCACATCATGCCAAAGGCCAGGAACCATCAAACACCTCCACAAGCTCTTGGCTGCCAATGCCCTTCCAAACAAATAGATATTCTTAATTCCCTAACCTCCCTCCTTTTTTAGTTTAGCAATATTGTTCCATTTAACTAAATGAAGACCCTATTTTTCCTTAATACCAAACCACAAAAATTTGAACAACCTCCTACAAATCTTATCCAAAATAGATCTGGGAATCTTTTCCATAGAGAGCCAGAAAACATGCATGTTTTCCAAAACATATTTAACAAGGATAAATCGACCTCCTAAATTTAACCATCTATGACACCAAGTAGCAATTCTTTTTTCCAACTTTTGAATAAGTCAGATCTAGTCATCACACGAGTAACAAGTAGGCTTAAGGAAAAACCCTAAACACTTAAAACCTTCCTCAATTGACTTGAATTCAAAAGGAAACAATGATTTTAACTGATCTAACCAATCAAAAAACAAACCAACTTCCAAAAATTGAGACTTTTGATTGTTGAAAGCCATTCTAGTAGCATTACAAAAAATATTAAGAGCATCCTTAAACACCTTCCATTCCGAAAAAGAACATTTCTCGAAAAGAATAACATCATCCACAAATAACAGATGTGTAATTCTAACACCATTTGCTACTAAAATTCCTTCAAGTTCATCTTCTTCAACCAACTTCTTGATAAGCATGCTAAGACCTTCCACTATGAGCAAGAACAACAAAGGTGAAAGAGGACATCCTTGCCTCAATCCTTTGGACCCCTTAAAAAAAATGGAAGGATTGTCATTTACTAAAAATAGAAATTTGTTGACCTGACAGAACCCATGTTCCAGTCAGTAGCTTCCAAGATGAGCCCAACCTATAACAACACCAGTTTGAGGAATCCCCAATCAACTATGTCATATGCATTCACCATATCCAAATTCAAAACCAAAGATTTGATTGTCTTTGTCTTAATGCCATGAAATGTCTCATGGGCCACTCTGATGGCATCTAAAAATTTCCTATCATCCAAGAACCCAAATTTCTCCTTGAAAATACCTTTAGACAAAAAAGATTTAATTCTAAAAGAAATGATCTTCCAAATTACCTTATAAGATAGGTTACACAAAGAAATGAGTCTAAAACCTGAAAATAACTCGAGTTTTTCACTTTTCAAGAAAAGTGCTATGAAAGTTGCATTAATCTCCCCATTTGCATTCACTTTTAGCCTAGATTCCTCCACAAACTCCACCAATTCAAGACCCACAAGATCAAAGAATGCCATAAAAAATTCAACTGTCCAGCCATCGGGGCCAAAACTTTTTGATACAACAAAACCCTCCAAAGTAGATTGTACCTCAAACAAAGAAACCAGATCTGCAACTCTTCAAACATCTTCTTCAGAAAATAAACGAGGAAAAACTTGTATTACCTCCAATTGATGAGAAATATACAGATTTTCCTGAGCCTTAAACATATTTTGAAAATAATTTAAAGCTTCTTTTTCTAAATCCTATTGTCTTGAGACTAAAGTTCCATCATCCTTTCTAATATCCCAAATGGAGTTGACCTGTCTTCTGAAATTGGAAAGGGAGCGAAAAAACTTTGTATTCCAATCATCGCATACAAGACAAGTATCTCTATTCTTTTGGTGCCAAGTCTCCTCTTCCTGCTTCAACAACACCAATTTCCTAGCCTCATTTTCCACCACCAACGCCCTCTCTTCTTCCACTCAAAACCTCCAGGATTTAATGAATAAAGACCCTCCAAATCCACTTCCAACTGAACCAAATCCTCTTTAGATTTGAGTTTCATATTTCATTCCCAAGAAATAACCAAAGACTTCAATTGTTTTAACTTGAACACCAATGAATCCACTGAGGATGATCCCTCAACAACTTGAAAATTGTGCCAATTAGACTGAACTAAATTCACAAAATCAGGATTAGATAACCAAACAGAGTTTAGTTTAAATGGATGCTTTACCTTTTCCTTCCCATGGTCAATTTGGAAAACCACAAGCATGTGATCTGAAATTTTTACATTTACCACCCATGACCAAAATCTTAAATCGGAAGAATCCAACCTTTCATTGATTAAAAATTGATCCAAACGTTTAGCATGAAATATCCCTGATCCAGTTGATCTGGATATCTATTGATGAACTACAGTTTTGTCACTAAAGTCTAATACTCTGGGGGTTTTTGGATGTGTTTGAGTTAATGTGTGAACATTCTTGGTGATTTTCGCATGTGTGTTTCATTCATTAAGTGTTTTAGCAGTATAAAGATAATGCATGCAAAAGAAAGGATAACACAACTCATTGATATATATAATGAGGAAAAAGTAGGAAATACAATAATAAGATGGAAGCAGATATACTAATCATCAGTTAGATCTCATGGATCGTCTCTGGAATACAAATCAACTAACAAGAAATACCTGTGATCAGAAGAATGGAGGTCGATCTGTACATGCACGGATAAATCGACAAAAAGTAGTTTGAAAGACCATGGTAACTACTGCAGAATCTGGAAAACTTGCCCTGATGGCGATACCTTTCAGAATGGACTGTAAACTGTCTCAAAAGAAGCACCCTAGCTTCTAGGTTGATCTTGGTGACTGTCGGACTGAAGATTCGACCTCTAAAGCTTTGGATGTCACCCCCTGGGGGTTTGCAAACCTCCTGGATTGTGGGAGTGTGCCATAGTGATCCCAACGACATAATATGAAGATGTATGACTCTAAATGATCATCCTGGCCTCCTCTATAATGGGCTGGAAGGGTTTCCTTGGATCTGCTCCAGAATACCCCCTGGAACCCCAAATGTACTTCCTCAAGGGTTGTGCCCTAATTGATTGTTTGTTGTGTTCTAGGAGATTCCACCGTCGGAAACTGACAATTGGTGTCCCAATAGGAGCACCCTGGCTAGCTCTCTAATGGGTCGGAAGGCATCTGCAAAATATTGAACTGTCTCGTGCAACCACACAAACCCTCTCTCTAACCCTTGTGCCCTCACTGGTTGAGCTATGCAATAGCTAAACTAGATGCCTGAAATGCACAGTGAAATACCTGGATAGTATCTTTGATAGGCTAGGGTGTGTCTCTCAACACAAAAAGCGATCAATGGTGGTGGTTTCCTCCAGAAATACACAAAACAACAAGGGGGTCGATTTCCTCCTCCTCTGCAAATATCTTAACATCAAATCATAACATAATGAGGAATTAGGTAGAAATCCTCCCTTTATACTCTTCGCGATCTAATTCACCATTGACATCACTTAATCTAGGTGATTTTCCTCCTAAGGTGAGTAATTAATTAATTAATCCCCCCTTTAACACCTTTTCGTTCTATTTATTCATTGACTAAGGATTAAGTGAATTTTCCTATGCTTTTGGCTTAATTCATCATTTAGCCACCAAATCACCATTATTTCTCCTCTTGTTCCCTGTTTGTGCCTGACTATAGTCTATGGGAACAAATAGACTACTAAGTCACTCCCTACTGGCCTACTCTTGGGAACGGTACATCATAGTCCTCCCTTCCCGAGATTGCTTGTCCTCAAGCAACATCAATCATGGGTGCTGCAAAATATGCTCTCCCTCCCATGTGGCATCCTCCACTGGAAGACCCCTCCATCTAACCAAGCACTCCCTGATGACCCTGCTCCTCAATCTATGCTCTCTCTACTCAAGCACCTCCTCCGACACTAGCTCCAACTGGCCCTCCTCATCCAAGGGTGGCAACTCCTCTGAAATTATAACCTATTGTCCCACTACCTTTTTAAGGCAAGAAACATGAAAGACGTTATGAATCTTGCTACCCTCCGATAGCTCTAGCTCGTACACCACCTCGCCTACCCTCCCGATGACTCTGTATGGCCCATAAAATTTCTTCTTCAACTTCTCTACTTTGCTCCTCTTCAAGGAGGATTGTTTGTATGGTTGTAATCGCAGAAAAACCAAATCCCCTACCTCAAAACTGCTCTTGACTCTCTGAATGTCTGCATCGATATTCGGTTGGTTATGAGTTGTCTACAAGTTTTCCCTCACTGCCTGCAGAATCCTCTGACTCTCCTCCACCTTGTTTTTGGCCCCCGGGACCCTGGTATCCCCAAACATGGTATCCACAAAAGAGGGTGCAACGTATCCATACAATGTTTTGAATGGTGACATCCTGATAGACATATGGTAAGTCGTGTTGTAGAAATACTCACCCATGTGAAACCATCTCACCCATGTGCATTTATGACCTCCCACATAGTTCCTAAGATACCCCTCCACCCATTTTTTAACGATCTATGTATGTCTATCTGTCTGTGGGTGGTAGTTGGTACTCATAGCTAGCTTTGTGCCTTCCAACCGAAAAAACTCCTACCAAAACACGTTGATGAAGTGCCTCTCTCTATCACTGACTATATGCATGGGTAAACCGTGCAACCATAATACCTCTCTAAAAAAAAAATTTGCTACCTATATGGCCTTATAGTTCGTGGGTATGGCAAAGAAATGTGCAAATTTGGTCAAACTGTCGACCACTGCAAATATACAGTCCCTACCCTGCACTTGAGGAAGGCCTATAATGAAATCCATAGAAATGCTCTCCCATTTCTGCTCTGGAATGGGTAGAGGCTGAAGCAACCCCATAGGATGTGTCTGCTTGAACTTATTCT
Source organism: Picea abies (assembly GCA_900067695.1). Taxonomy (NCBI): domain Eukaryota; kingdom Viridiplantae; phylum Streptophyta; class Pinopsida; order Pinales; family Pinaceae; genus Picea; species Picea abies. The sequence continues at coordinate 23,267 of CBVK0100650676.1, forward strand.
ACTGACAAGTCGTGCACTCCCGGATGTGTTTTAGTGCATCATCCTTGAGTCCCTTCCATGAGAATCTCTCGTGATCTGCCTATACGTTTTGAAGTACCCCTGATGACATGATGTAGGTGAATCATGACACACCTTCATAATTTTCCCCTTCAAGGTAGATTTTGGAACCAAGTAGATCCGGTCCTTGTAGAAAATGACATCATCTAGAACCTGATACCTATCATCAACCACCTATCCATCCATCACCTCACAAGAAAAATTTTTTTTTGGAGTACTCCACCAACAAATGAGCTTTCCAATCTGTGTAAACGTCCATCATCGAACACCCTAGTGGCCTCTTGGACAAAGCATCTACTACGGAATTCCTCTTTCCCTTGACATACTCAATGTCAAAGTCAAAGGCTTGGATCTTTGAGACCCACTTCTATTGTCTCTCACTGAGGTCTTTCTGATCCAAGAAATACTTGAGACTATTGTGATCAGTCTTCACTACAAACCTGTTGTCTGTGCCAGATACTGCCTGAATTTGGTTAAGGCATCCATGATTTCTAGCATTTCCTTGTCGTAAATAGGATAGAGTCTATCCATCTCATTGAGAGTCTTTCTCTCAAACATAATAGGGTGGCCTCCCTACATCAAATTTGCTCCAATTCCCACTCCTGATGCGTCGCACTCTAAGACGACAGGATGTGAGAAATACAGAAGGGCTAGAATGGGGCATGTGCTGATAACCTCCTTCATTTTCTCAAATGTTTGTGGTGCCTCCTCTATCCACTGAAAGGCGCCCTTCTTGGTCAAATCTGTGAGGATTTCTACCAATTGTGAAAATCTTCTGACGATTTGATTGTAGTAACCGCATAACCCAAATAATCCTCTTAGCTCCGTGAGGTTCTTGGGTGTTGGCCAATCCGAAATGGCTATGATTTTCTCCTAATGAACCTGCACTCCCTACTCATTGATGATATTCCCCAAGTATAATAGTTCTCTCATGACAAACTCACATTTGGACTCCTTGGCATATAATGATTGTGCCTGCATAATGCCCAAGACCTCTTCCAAATGTACCAGATGCTCATCCCATGTCCTGTTGTAGATCAATATATCATCAAAGAATACCATAAGGTATTTCCTCAACTTCTCTCTGAAGATGTGGTTCATGCAAGACTGGAAAGTGGTCGGTCCGTTGGTCAATCCAAATGGCATGACCAAGAACTCAAAGTGTCTGAAATGGCATCTGAATGTTGTCTTCTCAATATCCTGCTCCCTGATGTTGATCTAATGATATCCCGACCACGGATCAATCTTGGTGAAGAATACTTCCCCATGGATCTCGTCCATCCACTCATCTATGCGTGGAATGGGTTACCTACTCTTCATCGTTTTCTTGTTGAGCGCTATGTAATCGATGCAAATTCGTAACGTGCCATCCTTCTTTAGTACTTGCATGACTGAAGATGTAAAAGGACTCATGTTAGGCTTGATGTGCCCCATCATAAGCAATTCTTTGATTGCTTTCTCAATCTCATCCTTGAAATTCTCGGGGTGCCTATAGGGCACGGTGATCATTGGTGTAGCCCCTGCCTCCAACTCAATCATGTGGTCAAATACCCTGTCTAGTGGTCTCCCTAGTGGTATTGTCCCAAACATTGGCTCATATTGACCCATAATCACTTTGATCTATGGATGGTAATGCTCTCTGCCCTATGAATCCTTCCACGTGGTGATCAAACACTCTGTTGCATAGGCCACATCACCATGACGAAAGATCCACTCCATCCTTTTTGTCGATATTTCTCATGGTGATCTTGTAGACATGCCTCTCAACACCCCTCTTGATCCACTGGCGTCTTTGAAGCTCATGGTCAACATCTGATAGTTGAACCCAATCTCCCCAAATGAATATAACCATTGTACCCCCAATACGACATCAGTATATGATAGGTCAACTACATAGAAGGTATATGTCATGTTGTAGTTGTCTAGTTTGACCTCTAGGCTTGGGATCATGTCCAAATGTGTCATTGTGTATCCATCTTCCACTGCCATGTGTAATCCCTCAAACTCCTCAATGTGTAACCCCCTCCTGGCTACCAAGGACACATCTATGAAATTGTGGGTGGCCCCACCATAAACTAAAGCGGTCATGCACTGCCCATGTACAAGGCCCTTGAGCCTGAGAGTTTTGTACATGGGTACTCCTGAAAGGGTTTCTATGGTTCCCCCTTTCAACTCTCTAGAAGTTCTGGTCTCCTCCTTATGCGGTGTGCCTGCTGGTATCTGAGGTTTCTTCGGTTGTTGTTATGGCCTATGTGTGGTCTCATCCTATGAATCACTATCTGCATGTGCCCTGTTATCCTCATCCTCCTCCTCGCTACCTAATTCCACTTCAATGTAGTGGATCTGTCCCTTTCCCATGCATATATGCCCTGGGACCCAAGGGTCTCTGCAAGAGAAGCAAAGATTCTTCCTCATCAACTCTCGTCTCGTGTCATCATCTAATTTGGGCTTACCCTTCCATTCCCTTTGAGGATTTCTCTGATCCTTGTCTCTCTGTGGTACAAAGGGTTTGGTAAAGGTTTTTGTTTTTAGCGTTGAGTCCCCCATGTCTCTTGTGCACACAATGGCCTCCTGTAATATGTGAGGCTTGAAAGCCTTAACCCAACCCTTCAATGGTTTTACCAATGCCTCGGTGAACAACATCACCAATATGTGCTCCGATATATCAGATAAGGCCACTGCCTTTCATTGGAACTCTGAGATGAAGGCCTTGAGTGATTGGGTCTGCCTCAACTATGTGAGGTCCCTGAAGTGGAGATATGGATCTCTCCTTTCAAATCTCTCCATCAACCTCTCAATGAACTCCAAATTTGAAGTAATGTGGATGTGACCCAACATCACCAGCCCATGGTACCACCACTTGTGGACCTCCCCCTCCAAGTGCAATGTGGCGAAGCTGATATCTTATGACTATGTCATTTGGTTAAGCTTGAATTAAGTGCCAAGCTTCTAAACCCATGCCTGAGCTGAGCAATGCGATGATCCGTCGAAAGTAGGAATGTTCAGCTTTCCCACCTTCTTTATGAAATCCATGTTGTGAGTTTTCTCGTTTCCTCTGTGTGCCTCCCGGGGTTTGTTTCGATATCTGATCGAACAATATTCCATCAAACTCATGTTTGTATGGAACTCCAGTCCTAGTGCCAAGTAGTCTCTTGTGTACTCCTCGAACGGATCCTGTGGCACCACTTGTCCCTGATCCGACTGTCCTCCTGTCTTCCGTGGCTGTCCCAATGACTGTCCTGCCTGGAATTGTGGGTATAAAAGTCAGGGAATCCTCCCACACGATGTGTAAGCTCAAACTGGTGAAGGGTTTGGACTATCCCCGCCCTCAGATCCATTGGAGCCATTGGCCCCACCTCCTTGGTTTCCTCCTGAACCACTCAACCCTCCTGCGGCGTTGGCACCTATAGTGCTCATGCTATGGTGAAGAATTTGTGCACTAATGGTCATTTGTTGTATGGTGGTCATCAAGTCTCTCTATCCCCTAGATAGGTCATTCAACATGGCCTGCGTACTATCAATATGTGTCTCGGGGCCTTTCCCCCTGCCCTTAGGTGTCTCATGCTTGTCACCCATAGTCCTCTTTATCTCGACCTCTATGTCTAAACTGATATGCTCTATGTCCTCTATCTCTGACTTTGTATCTGACTAAGTGTGGAAGGGGGTGTAATCCCTTCGGTTTCTATCTCTCCTATCTCTTCCATGACCTCTGCAGTACTGAGTGTACTCATCCCCAATATGTCCTCGACCCTCTGGGTATTCTTCACCTATTCCTGGAATCATGGGTTCATGAGAAGCACTTCTTCACAGGCTGGCAGGAAGAAGGCTTTGATACCACTAAAATATCCCTAATCCAGATGATCTAGATATCTACTACTGAACTACGGTTTTGTCACTAAATTCTAATACTCTGGGGGTTTCTGGATGCATTTGAGTTAATGTGTGAACATTCTTGGTGATTTTTTCATGTGTTCTTCTTTCATTAAGTGTTTTAGCAGTATAAATATAATGCATGCAAAAGAAAAAATAACACAACTCATTGATATATATAATGAGGAAAAAGAAGGAAATACAATAATAAGCTTGAAGCATATATACTAATCATCAGTTAGATCTCATGGATCGTCATAGAAATACAAATCAACTAACAATAAATACCCATTGTTTGCACCCTTTTCGTCACTTGGTGAGAAAATAAAGGGTGCTTACATGCCCAGTTGGGTCTTGCTGAGCATGACAACTGTAGAGGAAAGAGTTAGAAAAAGAATAGCAAAACTATAAACAAGAATTAAATTAAAACAAACTAAAACTATGAGCATATGGATAAAGAAATCACAAAGACAACAAGACCAATATCACCAATGTTTTTAGGCTGATCAATTGATGAAATCAAAGAACAATGAAGGAAGGGGACTATGAGTCCCTTCTTTCTCCAATGGAAGGCTCTTGTGCCCTCACAAACTTGCTCTCCTTACAATAAGAAAATGAGAATGATGGTGAAAGAACTCCAAGCACATTCACTCAATGGAGAGGTGAATGGCTCAATGAAATGGTGCTAATGTGTTATTGCCAAGGAGTGAGTCCTTAAAACAATCTAAGCAGCATAACATTACATGAAATTCCTTCAGAAAATGATGTTTCTTCATGGCTTTTTATAGCATAGCATTGGGTGATTATGTAACCCCTTTGAAGTGTGAAGAGGGGCTCTTTAGGGCTTCATTAGGTCTTTGACCAGCCTACCATGCGGATTCAGCTCAGATTTGATGGTCAAATCAGGTTGGGAGCTGGTTCATAAGTGGTTGGGAGGTCGACCAATTCAATAAATGCGTTGTTTAGCAAGTGCGCGGGTTTTGTCGTTAACAGTCGTGCATTGTGCATGCATGCGTGCATTATACGTTCCTGTTCCACGCATATGCACGCGCACCCATCTTCTGTAAAGCGCCCTTCAATTTTTGGTTACTTTGTATAGTTTTTGAACCTTTTGCAATGCTGTGAAATTAATCCAGTGCCATGAATGACTTCATTACTGTTTGACGATGCTGAGTTCTTGTTGCCATGTGTGGATGGAATTTCAATGATAACAGATGCCCCCTAATGGATGAGGTTAGGAGAAAATGTATAGCCGAAATCCATCAATGTTTCTTCTACTGAGAGTGGTGTTGTAAGAGAGAGCAATAGTGAGACCGTGTAGAGAAATCCGTTGGAGAAAAAAGGACCCGGTAGAACCCGACCTTCCATAAGGTGCGTAACAATATACAACTGTGTACAAATGAGGCGGGCATACCCCATGCTCGTGTTTATGGAACTCTGAAAAAAATGAGTGAAGTGTTGGTGTAGACAACTGCACCGCCCTCAGGGGCGGCGATGATAAAGGTAGAAGACAATTCTGCAAAGGAATATACTCTGAACAATAGGCAATGATTGTAGTGATAAGAAGCGATGATGATGTGGGCATGGATTGCCCTACCAGGTTCAGAGGTCTTTGGAAAATGATATAAAGAACTGCAATAGTCGCAAAGTAAGACCCACCATAACATGAGAAAGTGTTGGCGTCGAATGCTATGGGGGCCAACGACAGCAGGGAGTAATGGTGTTTCACCCTGTGTCGTCCGAGATCGCTCATTAAAATGGTCAATGAGAGTCAAGATACTATCGCCCTTCTGGAAAATTGTGCTGATGTCAACAAAAAGGGGGACGCGACTCCCAGAAGCAAAGGGCTTCATGAAATCTACTGAGGTGAGGAAGTGGCAGAGGTACATGGATGAAGTCAAGGAGTGGGAAGACTTAAGACTGCCCTTGGTTGGAGGGTGTATGATATAATGTGTGTCCGCAACTGTGTGACAAGGTCGAGTGTTAGGGGGATGCCAAGACCGAGGATAAGTTGTGCCTGAGGCGGGACAAGGTGAAAAAATTCAGAGGGTAGAGGCAAGTGACCTGTGAAGTACTCTGAAGATATGGATGATGTCGGCAAGGGTAAATGAGAAGCAATGCTCCAACCAAGGGTGACATGGGTTGCATGTGGCCAAAAAGGAAGCAAGTCGCCAACGGTGACGACAAAAAAGGAAATGCCTGAAAATGAAGGCGTTTGTACAATAAATAATAAATAAGTTGGGGAAAAATGTACAAATATAGAAACGGGTGCCCCAGTGTGAAATGAATGCCCCAGGGAGGACAGAGATTTCTTAGAAAACTGATGAAGGGTGGGGGCCCCATTGGTGAGTTTCTGTATGAGGTAGGTGAAACGAAGATAGGTTCGCAGATGGGCAAACTGATGGTGGATGAAATGGAGGGTTCATGATCCTGCGGAGGTGCAGGTAAAAAGAATAGAACCATAAAGTGATGATCTGGGAGTCCATATGGGAAGCTAGCAAAATGAGGAGAAGAAGTATGTGGTTGATCTGCAACATGATGAAAGACTATCGGGACTCCCATCCCTAAAGGGTAATGGCGAATAGCATGAGTGTCGAAAGTGCCAAAAGGTGCGATGAATGGGACCACTCATGTGGGTAAGAAAGATACCAGGTGACAGTACAGAAGATGAAAATGGAGGTGTGAGTACTGCAGAGCCGGGAATGGGTATCATAAAGGCCAATATTAGAGGGTGAGACTGGAAATGTAAAATGCAATACAGTGGGAGAGACTATATGCCAGTGTTGAGTATATACCTGAAGGAATGATGTTGAGGGATGATGATCAAGTAGCTGCACACAGAACAACCAAATACCCAAAGGGAACAATATCTGAAGAGAATCTAAGATATGAGCGTGTATTAGATAAATGTGACAATGCGTGTGCATACCTGACCATGGTATGAAAAAAGGTGCCCCGAGGGCTCAGGATGAAAAGTGATCCAGGGACAGCTATGATGTAGGTGGCGGGACGTTGATCCCTGTGGCTGAAGACAGTTCGAAAAATGGACACCTTGGGCTCCCGGAATGGTGAGTGGAAGTTTGGCAAAAGGCCTATATATAGCTGTAGGGC
>CBVK0100650688.1:0-32851 GCA_900067695.1 Picea abies
CTAATATAATATGCCCCAATTAAGGGGTAATGAGCCAATATTATGGCTTAACAATACTATGAAACTATCTAGGGAAAAACAAGGACTTGTTAACTCTGCAATGAAAGAAACCTTTCAAAGGGAGTTGAGAAATTTCTTAAGGGCTAGGATTATTTTTTTAGTCCACCTTGAACGAGTTCCAAACTCGGTACCTGCCTCGCAGACCACTGATCATATTAGAACCTACATTTATTTCTGCACCTTCAATTAGGCTATTATGAGAAATGTTTCTCCCCCCTTTAATACAACAATAATTCTGTAGCAGGTTGTAGAGTTACAGTTGAAGCCCTTACTTGACAAAATTATGGGTTACAATAAAATCAAGGTAAAAGGGGAAAATGTTCACAAAACCACTTTTATTACTAATTGCGATACTATGTATTACAAATTCCTTCTTTCTGGCTTACTTGATGCAAGTGCCACTTTTATAAGGCCTATACACACAACTTTTGATGAATTGGTTAGTCTCCATATCTATCTTGATGATTTAATCATTTGCGTCAAGGGGATGATAATTACGTCTGAATCCCAAGTGTTGGGTCCTTTCCAAATTTGTTTTTTCTTTTACACTAACTCATACATTTTAAAGGATTTACAGAAGCAATTGTTTTCCTACAACACTAACAGTCCTCACTTGAAGTATTGTGAGGGATCAACGTGAAAGGTTTTAATGTTGATTGGATTTTTTGTATATTAGTAGCTTAGCTCTGGTTTCATTTTTTTGCTATTTTCTTTTCTTCTTTACAGTAGTTTGGTTTATGCTTTCTGTTTCAAAACTTTTCTTGTCGCTTCTTCATTCTTGTATTTTATTGCTGCTATTTTGATTTCTGCATTTTTTTTACTTCTGTCATTATTTTGTTTCCTATCATCTTTTAGTTAATTTGGTCAAGATAGGATGTTGGATCAATTTTTCCACAGTGACACTCCTGCAAAGCATTGTTAGTCAATAACAATTAAGCTTACACAGTTGTTATGACATCTCCTCTGAAGGACCCTTGAAATTTTTATATATTTCCACTGTTGTCTTGTAAAGAATTGGTTATCTCCCGCTTCTTCATCCATTGAGATTTTAAGAGCAGGTCCAATTTTTTTTTCCTTGAAGTGAGAGCAGATCCCGGTCAAATGATCATGCATACAGTGGTAAAAAACCCTCATACTTAACACTTTTCATGAATTATTCCCATTTCTTGGTCATATTTCAATTAAATCCTCTCACTTCCCCCTGTTGCATGCTCTTCCTAGCTATATCTTCTAGACTTGTTGTTCTTGGTCTACGAAACCATGAGTTCTGAGTTCTAAATCTGTTGAAAACAAATTTCCCTATGGATTCGCCAGTTTGTTGACGATTAAAATCGCAACAAAGTTTTTCCCGCAAAGTGTTGCTAAAGCGTATTATTATAAAAGCTAAATAATACTAGTAGGTGGGACCCCCTTATAGATTGGAGATCAGGTCTGGTGCTTATTTAATGTTGTGCTATTGTTCGACAATGCTTACATGGTGATATAATATTGTTTTATTGGCAATGGATAAGGCATGTTCTGTGGTTTTCATGATTCTCTAGGTTCAAGTTTTATTTCACAACAGCCTATGTTATCCTTGTTATCACTCCTATCTGTTATTGGATCTATTACTAGGAGAACTGCACAATAAACATGTTAGCAATGAAATATACGAGCAATGGGAAAGAAATAAAAAACAATTTTATAAAAGAAAAGGGAAGAAACTAAAACCATGCTATACTACATGCATCAATTTTTAATGAGTTGTTGCTATTCTAGCTATTAAGTTAATAGCTATGCACTTCTCTTTTTTGAGTTATATAGTTGATATGCATGGTGATTATGTTATGGCATAAGTTGATGTGGGTCACGCTATTGGTGATGGTTCGATACATGGTTTACTTAATTGGATTATATAGTTGATATGTAATATGGTCAAGTTGGAAATGGAAGGTATGATGTGAGTGACACGTCTGACAAGTAATAGATGTTATTTCCAATGCATGGTTTAAATGGATGGTTGATGAATTAATGGTTGGATTGTACTAATGAATTAATTGATTGTGGGTGGAGGTGATGTGAATTTACTACACCTCACCCTTACTCCTTTCGTTGGTCACCACCCTAGTCGAGCTATTGTTAAACCTTGTTGTTGTGGTTATACTTCAATTTCTTAGCAGAGAGGAATCGCTTGGACAACTCACGTTTTAAGGTGTTTGATTACATGTATTTCTTTTTTTGGCCATTCATGAGTATGCTCTGGTTATAAAATTATTATTGGCTCATTTGTATTGGTTTGTGCTTTCTTTAAGTATTGCAACTCTATAAAATTATGATTTTGGAATGAAGAGTTGATGGTTTTCTCTGCAATAATGTTGAAGTCATAGTGTTATTGGTCATCCTGGGTGTTAGAAGCCATAAGGGTTCTTTATTATCCTTGATGGTTTAGTTGTAGGGTCATTGTTTGGTCTTGGGTGGTTGGATGTCTTCACGTATTCGTATCGTTGTATCCAATCTTTGGATTTTATGGGGTTTAATGGTTGGAAGCGCTTGTGTCACCACGCATTGTCCACTTGGGCATTGGTTTGTTTTCATGACTAAAGGTCACGTAGTGGGTTATTTTGTTATTTTTTGGTCCTATCTTCACCTCGACGTTGTGGTTGTTTGAATGGAGAGACATGAGGGTTATACCCTGCATGTGTTAAGTATCATTACCAGGCCAAATTAGAGCCTCAGTCCTCTGTTATAGCCTCTCCTGTCATAGGTTTTCATCACCATGTCGATGAATTAAGTTATGGTGTTATATGTGTATGCATTGTTGGTCTTGGAGGTTTCACCATTGAAAGGAGTCGGCTCTAGCTTTCCCTTTGTTGGCCACAGAGAAAAACCTTAACTCCTCAAGTCCGAGGGTTGTTAGAGGAGACCCTTGTGGCCTATCAGGTTTACTATTGGTTATTATGGATGGTTGTGTATTGTCGACATAATTGAGTACAGGCTCGCCCAATTGGTTATGTGACAATCGTGTTGGTTTTGGTATCTAGTCACTGCCTATGTTATTACAATGGATAAAACTTGCATGGTTAATTAGATAGATCAAATACACGATCGCTCTCTTGTGTTTGATAACCCAGTATTTTCTTAATTGATAAAGTCACAACCTCGCTTCATGTCGATGTGTGGGTATGGGTGGTTTCCATAACATGTTAGGTTGGTTGTTGACTATTACGATAGTCCAACTAATCGGCTCAACATTGAATTGGTTGATTGGCTATTTGGGTGTTTAAATGACACGCCTAGATCTTTGAAAAATGAATATGGATCATTGTGTTGATTTTCCATTGGGTATGTTAAATGAATATCATGCACAGTGACAGGCACGAATGTTGTGACAGTATGACGACAGTGCAGTTTAATTATTAAATAAATGTAGAGACAGAATCGAACATGATTTGTATGCCCGCATTCGATGAGCAAAGTGAAATTAATTGACTATGTATTTATTTGGAAATTTCTTATGGATAAATGACATAAAACAAATCTCCCCCACATATTTTTGTGGAATGCTTGCTATTTTGATTGATTGGTACTGTGTAAATATTTGGTTATGGATAGTGAACTAGTTAATATACACTTGGTTTTATTGTCTCACAATGGTCATTCCTCACCATTATTTTTCTTTTTTCTAATTACGACCCCATAACCTTCTCACATTCATTTTTCACTCCATGTTCTAAAATTGATTACAATCAAGAAAAAATATGTGTTGAAGCAGTTGGCAGTAGCAGTGTCTTGGTGAAATACAATGATGTTTTCTTTGGTTGCAGTTGATTGTTGTTGTCTTTGAGTGGTAACCATATTTTTTCCCCCTCATCATATCATGTTTCGCTCAATACAAACCCCTCACATATCCCAATACCCTTTATTCACGCCCTACTCATTGATAAATAGTAAAACAATTTGTATGGATTGGATTGCATGAGTCGGATACATTCTTGAGCCAAATCTATTTCATATTTTTAGGATTTGTCATGTATGGTTATTTAAAAGACTATTTTCTAATCAATCATGCATGCAGGAATGATTTTTTTCAGTTGAGGAAATAGAGGAAGAGGTAATTGGAACAGAGGCCCAAGAAGGCCAAGGTTATTCATACATTTTGATGTTGACTCACAAGAGTTTGGCCAGTTGTTTTAGGCCGAATTTTTCAATTGGATTGGGCGATGAGTCATCCAACCCAGGCCTGAAAGGCCTCCTTTCCAATTTCCTCAAGCCGTTGGTATCCCTGTGCCTCCTCACATCTCATTGCAACCCGACGTTCCTAAAAATGATGGATGGAAAGAGATTGTCCTCTTGACAGTCTCCCAATATCATGGTTGGCCTAATTTATCCATACCTGCTCCTCCACCTATTAACCCCATTGTCCAAGCTACCCCCCACTCACCAGTTGTTAATTTTTCAAAACCCCAACCCAGTTTCAGTCTCGCTGATTTTTCAGCCAAATTTAAATGCCGAAACTCCAGTTTCAGCACTGTTTTAGCATATGTTACATCGGTGTTTCAACATATGTCTCAACACTGTTTTAGCATATGTCACAACGGTGTTTCAACATATGTTACAACACTGTTTCAACATATGTCACAGCGGTGTTTCAACATATGTCTCAACACTGTTTCATCATATGTCTCAGCACTGTTTCAGCATATGTTACAGTGGTGTTTCAGCATATGTTACAACACTGTTTCAACATATGTCACAGCGGTGTTTCAACATATGTCTCAGCACTATTTCAGCATATGTCACATCAGTGTTTCAGCATATGTTACAACATTGTTTCATCATATGTCACAGGGGTGTTTCAGCATATGTCTCAACACTGTTTTAGCATATGTCACAGCGGTGTTTCAGCATATGTCATAGCGGTGTTTCAGCATATAAAAACTTAACAGAAAATAAACTTCAGAGAAACATGAGGATTCTGAACATCGTTTTCAACGCAGAAATAAAATATCAGCAATATGCAAAACTCAAAAAATATAGACATAAAGAATTTCGGTCTAACTTCGACCCTGGAAAAACCCACAAGGGGAAAACCAGTGAGAAAAGGCTTTGTATTATTTATGAGCTTCTGAGAAATTATTTTATAGCATATTCATCTTCAGATATTTACACAAACTTATTTGGACATTCCTGTAGCTTTGCTCCTTGATTTCTGAACCAGAAATTCGTACAACTATACGACTATCCCAACAATTAATGTTGTACGGACTGTCTCGAAATTCATGCCAAAACTCTGCTAAGACTCAATTTTTGTGCCACTAAATGTTGTTCGGCAACCTTGGAATGCATGCCAATACTCCCATAAATTGCAGTTGTTGTCTCTTTTCTTCAGCTCGACCTCTCTCTTGCTCTCTCTTGTTCTTTCAACAAGAATGCTTGAACTCCTCTTGTTCTCTCAACAAGAATGCTTCAACTTCCCAAGAATGGGTGTGCCCTCTTGCCCAAGTTGACCTCATGAGGGAAGGTGAGGGGTTTTCTAATCTAATGACTGAGATTAGATTAGATGGGTAGCTGAGATTTGGTGTCTCTTCACTTTAATCATAAAGTCACCTTTTAATTTGCATCTCACAAATTAAATGACTAGGACCCACATTCGGCACTTTCTCCCCCTTAGGCGCCTAGGGAAGAGAAACACTTGCCTTGGTACTTTATTTTAATTAAAAATTTAACACTCCCTCATACCGAGAAAAGTGTTACTCACCACTCCAAGCTTGTCCTTGAAAAATACAAACTTTCCCATGTTCAATGCCTTGGTGAGTATGTCCGCAACCTGCTCCTCAGTAGATATGTACTGTAGCTCCACAACTCCTCTCTGAACATAATCTCGGATGAAGTGATACCGAATCTCGATATGCTTAGACCGGTCATTCTCCGAGAGTTTAATGCAACTCTGATTATCACAGTAAATCACGGTAGGTCTCAACTGCACACCGAACAATCCAACCAACATCTTGTGAAGCCAAAGGGCCTCACAACTAGCCTGACTAGCTGCCATATACTCAGCCTCTACCGAACTCAAAGCCAATGAGTTCTGCTTCCGACTGAACCAAGACACAATTGCTGATCCCAATCCAAAGCAACACCCTGAAGTGATTTTCCTGTCATTGACACATTCTGCCCAATCTGAGTCTATATAGCAAACCAGATGAACTCCATCTCCTCTATGATAGTCCAAACCATAATCTACCGTACCACAAAGATACCTGAGCACATGTTTTGCTGCCACCCAGTGCACTCTCCTTGGCTCCACCATGAACTGACTGAGAGTGTTGACAACAAAACAAATATCTGGCCTGGTATTGACCAAATACATCAATGACCCAATCAATTGACGATACAAAGTGGAATCCACCAACTATGACTCAGAAGCATGAAGCTTCTTCCAGTTGGTAATCATGGGAGTGGTCATGGGCCTGCTATCCCCCATCTGAAATCTACTCAGAATATCACACACATACTTCCCTTGTCCCAGGAAGATGTGTCCAGGCTCCTACCAAACCTCCAATCCCAAAAAGTAATGCATCAGTCCAATGTTTGTCATCTCAAACTCTGAAGAAAGGCTTTCCTTGCAGCTGCTGATGAGTTTCTCTGCACCTGTAATAAAAAGGTCATCCACATACAACAGAAGAATGAGAGGATCCTCTCCAACCATAATGAAGTATAGGTTGGGATCCACCTCACTCTTCTCAAAACCCAACTGTTGCAAATAGGCATCTATCCTCGAATACCAAGCTCTGGGAGCTTGTTTCAGCCCGTACAATGCCTTCTTCAGTATACACACATGAGACTCTCTCCCATGCACCTCAAATCCCAATGGCTACTCAATGTATACCTCCTCCTCAATAAGACCATTCAGAAATGCGGTCTTCACATCCATCTGGTGGATCTTCCAACCCATCTATGCTGCAATGGAGATCACTACCCTGATCGAAGTGTATCGAGCAACCAGCGCAAAGGTCTCATCATAGTCGACTCCCTCAACCTGTGAAAACCACCGAGCCACAAAGCGAGCTTTGTACTTCTCAATGCTACCATCCACAAAATGCTTTAGATTGTAGAGCCACTTGGAAGTCACCACTGACTTCCCCTCAGGTCTAGGAACAACTACCCAGACATCGTTCTTCATGATGGAATTGTACTCTTCCATCATGGAATCTCTCCATACCTGTCTACTAGAGGCCTCCTCACAAGTGGAAGGCTCAGACTCCCGAATACTACTCACCATCGCGATGTAGCTGCAAAACCTCTCGGGAGGTTTACTCTCCCTCACTGCCTGTTTGGGATTCCCCACTGAACCATGTGCATCCCTCAAAATGTCCTAAAGCCACTTGGGCTTCTTCCTCTCTGAAGTAGTGTTCTATGGAGGGGACTCTCCCTGCTCAAATCCATCTGCTGAAGACAATGATCCTATAGTAGACCCTGAAGTACCTGATCCTGAAACTTGTGGACAGGTAGCCTGCGAACCTGAACTCTGTGGCCCTGTCACCTGTGAACCTGTAGTCACCGAAACTGGTGGCCCAAAAATATGTGTCACTGTAGTCTGCTACGGGCTCACATGAATATTAGATGAAGAATGCTCACCTCTCTCTGTCCCTCTAGACTTCCTAAAGGCTCCGTCCCATCCCTCCTCAAGACAGTCTTCCTCAAGGAAGGAAGGTAAATACGGAAATCCTCTGAAGTCTCACTGTACCCAACAAAGATCCCTCTCTCTTCCATGGGCTCCAGCTTTGTCCTCTTCTCAGAAGGGACATATGAATATGTGATATGAAAGTGCCCCACCTCAGGCTTCTTCCCAGAGAAAGCCTCCTCAGGAGTCATGCTCCCCACAGCCCTGTGAGGACTCCTGTTCTGCAGATAAACTGCAGTGTAGCATGCCTCAGCCCATAGAAATAGTGGCAACCCCTGATCATGTAGCATGGCTCTCACAGCCCCAACAATGGCCTTGTTCTTCCTCTCAGCAACCCCATTCTTCTGCGGGTTGTAAGGAACAATCAACTCCCTCCTGATGCCCTCTCTTGCACAGAAATCCATAAAATCCTTGGAGGTATACTCACCCCCATTGTCCGATCTCAGGACTTTGATTTTTTTCCCTGTCTGGTTCTCCACAATAGCTTTGAACTCTAGGAATTGATTGAAGACCTGTCCTTTGGTCTTCATGAAGAAAATCCAGGACTTCCGAGAGAAGTCATCAATGAATACAACATAGTATAGGGATCCAGTCAATGATGCCGAAGAAATTGGGCCACATACATCTAAATGTATAAGATCAAGTATCCCTGCTTCTCTACTGTCACTGCTCAGAAAAGCAGTCTTGGTGTACTTTCCCAAGATACACCCCTTGCACAACTTATGGTGCTCTGAACTGAAATCTGGAACTCTCGTCACCATCTCCCTCAGAACTCGCAAATCCCCATGGTGAAAATGTGCCATCCTTCTGTGCCATATCTCACATAGGTCGTGGCTGCTACTGGTAGAATGAATCAATGCTCTCACTGGCTGGAACAAGAACTTGTACAGACTCTCATGTCTAGTACCAATCACTTTGGCCAAAGTGATGCTAGACCCTCTGGGGAAAAGAAGCACCTGCCCATCATGGAACAAGACCTCATAGCCATTCTCCTCAATAGTAGAAACTGACACTAAGTTCTTCTTCAAGCCCAGAACATAAAGAACCTCTGTCAAAGTCATGGGAGGCAAAGACTCCCTCCGAAATGATACGGTCCCACAACCAGCCACCTTGACCTCCCGGTCATCTCCAAGCACTACCTCTACATCTCCACAATGAGTAAGATCTATCAAGTGCTCACGAACTACTGTCATATGGCGAGAGGCACCACTGTCAATATACCAAGTATCAGGAGTAGTGGTCCTCGAGGATAGACATGCAATCAAGGAAAATTCCTTGTCAAACTTGGTGGAAAAATCTTCCACCTCTGCTGAAGCTGCTGTTTGTCTTGACCTTGGCATCTCACCAAAGGTCTGACCTTCACATCTCACCAAAGGTCCCTTCTCTTGGCATCTCACCAAGAGTCTCTTGATCTTGGCATCTCACCAACGATCCTCTCCTTGGTCTCTCACCAAGTGACTTCCTCTCGAAGTGATTGTTGTCCCAAATTTCTGTCTGCTGAAATTTCTGCCTCTCTTCAACTCAACTCTGATACCATGTTGATTTTTCAAAACCCCAACCCAGTTTCAGTCTTGCTGATTTTTTAGCCAAATTTAAATGCCGAAACTCCAGTTTCAACACTATTTCAGCATATGTTACAGTGGTGTTTCAGCATATGTCTCATCAATGTTTCAGCATATGTCACAATGGTGTTTCAGCATATGTTACAACACTATTTCAACATATGTCACAGCGGTGTTTCAGCATATGTCTCAGCACTGTTTCAGCATATGTCTCAACACTGTTTCAGCATATGTTACAATGGTGTTTCAACATATGTTACAGCATTGTTTCAACATATGTCATAGCGGTGTTTCAGCATATGTCTCAGCACTGTTTTAGCATATGACACAGCGGTGTTTCAGCATATGTTACAACATTGTTTCATCATATGTCACAGTGGTGTTTCAGCATATGTCTCAGCACTGTTTCAGCATATGTCACAGTGGTGTTTCAACATATGTCACAGTGGCGTTTCAACATATAAAAACTTAACAGAAAATAAACTTCAGAACTGAAACATGAGGATTCTAAACATCGTTTTCAACGCAGAAATAAAATATCAGCAATATGCAAAACTAAGAAAATATAGACATAAAGAATTTCGATCTAAATTTGACCCTGGAAAAACCCACAAGGTGAAAACCAGTGAGAGAGGGCTTTGTATTATTTATGAGCTTCTGAGAAATTCTTTTACATCATATTCATCTACAGATATTTACACAAACTTATCTGGACATTCCTGTAGCTTTGCTCCTCGATTTCTAAACCAAAAATCCATACAACTGTACGGCTGTCCCAACAATTAATGTTGTATGGATTGTCTCGAAATTCATGCCAAAACTCTGCTAAGACTCAATTTCTGTGCCACTAAATGTTGTTCAGCAGCCTTGGAATGCATGCCAATACTCCTAGAAATTGCAGCTGCTGTCTCTTTTCTTCAGCTCGACCTCTCTCTTGCTCTCTCTTGTTCTCTCAACAAGAATGCTTGAACTCCTCTTGTTCTCTCAACAAGAATGCTTCAACTTCCCAAGAATGGGTGCGCCCTCTTGCCCAAGTCGAAGTCATGAGGGAAGGTGTGGGGTTTTCTAATCTAACGGCTGAGATTAGATTAGATGGGTGGTTGAGATTTGGTGTCTCTTCACTCACCCTCACTTTAATCATAAATTCACCTTTTAATTTGCATCTCACAAATTAAATGACTAGGACCCACATTTGGCACTTTCTCCCCCTTAGGAACCTAGGGAAGAGAAACACTTGCCTTGGTACTTTATTTTAATTAAAAATTTAACACTAGTGCAGTCCTCTCATGCTAGCAAAAGGTTGAAAACTGAGGCCCACCATGTCCTTGACAAAGGAAAATCCATTGCTGCCCCTTCCTCACCCTCCAATGGCTCTGACAAATCAGTGTCTTCCCAAATGCATTTGAGGGACAATTGTTCCCATGTGATCAAAGAGATTAGGCCTAAAGGCTCAGCGCATCCAAAGGGAAATTCAGGAAAATCAAAGGGTGACATTAGTAATCAAGGAAAGATTTCATCTTAGAGTGGGAAATATAGCTTTTGTGTTTTTATTTTATCTATTGTTGATGACAATTAACTTCAGGAATTTTTGGACAACATGTTTATTTTTGGATATATGAGTAATACTTTTTTTTGAAAATAATTTCAAATATCATGAGCTAAATTGTCAAATGTGAATATAATGATGGGATCCACAAGGTGTGTTTTGCTTAACTAACTAGTTATGTTATGATTGTTATGAGCTAAGGGGAGTCACAAGGGGTCCCACCTACTAGTTATTATTTATTTATAACCCTTATTATGATTATTACTTTTCCTCCTTAACTAAAAAGTTGGTTGAATCTTTAGTTAACTTAACTAATGAGGTGGTTCAATTACCTCAACCAATTATGATTTGTTTGAAGGTTTTTTCTTTGAGTTTATGTTGAGATAGTTTATCTTTCATTCATTCATTTATTCATCACAAGCCTGATTATCTTTTATGATAGCAGGGTCTTATTATAGACAACAATATTTAGGAATGGATTACATCATTCAAACACTTGTTTTTTAGAGGTGTTGATCTATCTTTGATAGTCTGTGTAGACTTCTCTGTTTGTGAATTAGTTTTCATGATTGACAAAGGCTATTGTGCAGAGTCAAGTGGGCAACAATCTGTGGCGAGTTGATCCAACTTCTAGAGTTCAGTTTTGGTTTTCTGTCAGAGGTCCTTTTGTATGTTCCATTGGGGATGTCTAAGTTTGACTTTGGTCCAAAATTTTTGTATGAGATTTTGTAAAGAAAATGAATCTTTGGTGAATTGGAATGAAATAAAGGATTGTTTTATGTCTCATCTGTCTTAATTACCATCTTGGTGACTCTACTTCTATCTTTACCTTTATTTCAAAAACTAATATTTTCAGAAAATTACATAAAAAGTAAATTTCCAACAAGATTTTTATTGATAAAAGACTAGCATAAGCACTCGTAATTAATACGTGTGAGTTAGGATGTTATTTTTTTGGATATAAACATAGGGTGTAATTCCCGTCTATTTTTCTTTAGCTTATAAAAATATGAAAATGCTTGAGTAAGATCATTTAATATCTCTTCCTAAACAACGTGTTCCCACATGGCACCCCTACTATGTGGCATAATCCACATGGAATATCCACAATCACAGTTCCAAATCCGAAGGTCCATGTGACCTCTTGAATTTACACTTCGTTAATTCAACACTTTGGGGATCCGACGCTTCGACATTTTTCTCTGCAACACTTAGTAGTCGTCGGAGTGGAGAAGTTTTGAAGCCTGAAATTTGATACCCTTCTACCATTTTTAGATTCGATGGCCCTCAATACTCTTGAATTCCTTCCCATGATCTAACTATCGATGGAAATTTTGGGACTTCGGTCCTCCAGGGCTCTGGGTTGTATAAGTTCAATAAGGTTTAAAAATCTCGTATTGAAAACTCCCAAAGTGGTCAATGTTGGATAACCACATTCGACAATGGAGATTCCCCTGTGCCTCCTATCATATTAGACAGCTGAAGAGACTTTGTGACTATAGCCTTCAACAGTTCAAGATTTTCCTTCCTTCCAAGATCGTCGAAGCAGTGAAGTTCCAAATTCTTACCTTTCGCGCTTGGCCTCAATCGACAATTCATGATCAACAATCTAGATCTGATGGTCGGGACTTAACCTTTCCCAACCTTTGGTTTCTCCTTTATCGGAAGACCCTCATTCACCTTCCCTCCTATTCAACGATCCAGATCTCCCTTGATCCCATGGTGTTGATCATTCCCGAATTCAAAATGGACGGTCACAATCCCACGATCCCTTACAAAGGAGCTCTGACACTGTATTCTGCATGAACTCTGCAATGTAATTCTTCCAGAGATTTACGATTTCAAGGTCATAAATTGATCTCAACCACGAGACTCTGACCAACATACCTGGCCCATACCAGCCCGGTGTTTCAACCAAAATCTTTTATACCAATCTATAACATACCTAGCCTCCCATAGGTCGGGCTACACCACTTAATATGGTTGCAACACACCCAACCACTAGCAGGTGGGGCATGTTGCAGTCCCAAGACTGAGTTCTCTGAATTTATCTATAATTCAAAGGATTTATCATTAATGTTAGAGGCATAAAAATCACATCCATAAGACAATATCCATTCTACAACATAAAGAAGTAAACAATGTGCCATGCACCACAAATAACCAACAGAAAGGCACATTAAAATGCATGTCTCAGAGATAATTAAATACACAATGGAATAACATTATACATAAAATAAAAAGAGCACTTGTCTTTCAAGTAAACATTCTCCAACTGGCTACAGACCAAGGATGTTCCTCCCAACCATAGACATTGTTGTTCATTTACTCTCAACAACAGGTCACCCCCAAGCCAGGGTTATGAATCCACAAGGACGGGTCCTAGGCCAAATCTAAAAACACACAAAATTTGGCTAAATATCTCTCAGGTTTCCCAACCTCACAAAAATTCCAAATTTCTATCACTCTTTCCCCCTTAGCTTGCACAACCCAAATAAATGAACACCTTTCTCTACCATGCAGTCCCTCAGGTTGTCCCACTTCTCTCCAGGGCTCCAGTTCTACTGGTCAGGAAATATCCCTATTGTAAACTCCAAGTATTCTCTATTGTGTATAGTTCTTGTTATATCCCTAAAGTGTCATACTCATACATACATGGCATTGGCCCTCTTACTTGCATAATTTGCCAAATCACTGTTGAGAAGATCTACTTAAAAAATCATTTTTTAGAGCATGTATGCGTCATGCACCACTACAACCTGTGTACATATTCTTTCGACATGCTAGACATCCTACGTACATATTATTTCTACATGCTAGACAACCCACGTACACACGCTTGCTGCACAATACACAACCTGCACATACCTCCAAAAGTTTGCAAAAATTAAAAAGTTGTAAGGAATTTGGTGGAATTCACGAGCTATTAGAGGTTTCCCAACCAATTCACCTGCTATAGCTCGTCCCCCAACCAAAACCATCCTTTTTTCATATAAAATAAGGTGTTTGGGTATCATTCAAAAACTAAGCATAAGAATAGTGAAACTCTACCCAATTTCACTTCCCTTCCTTGCCCAAGAATTTGCTAGCTTTTGTGAGTTACTGCCTCAACATTCCCTCTTCAGGTCCTTTTTCTTCCATTCAATTCATCCCCTACCCTTGAGGTGATTAGTAGATTGAGAGAAGAGGCCTATTGAAGGTGAACTTGGAGAATTGTAAAGAGGAGCACGGACCAGGCTCGTGGAATGGTGGCCGACAAGGATTGTAAGTTTCGGTCTTTTGTTTGATGAATAAAAGAATCTCTTTTCCTTGTCCCAAATGATGATGTTTTGTGTATTTTATTTGGTTTATACATAGCATTTGATATCTAACCCTAATTTATGAATAGAAATACCATGCTTGTATCCCTTGTTTTCCTTGTCTTCGATGCAAGTCATCCTTCGAAGGAGACTTGTAGTCTTTGGAACTACAGAGCTTAAGGAGATCATCACCAGACGTGGGATAAAAGGTATAGTTACCGATCTTCTCTTCTACTACTTTATGTTCATTTATTTTGCTATGTTTTGGGTAGAGTAGAAACTAGATTGAATTTTAGACGATCATTTGATCTGTCTATATCTTAAACCTCGATATAGTTATAGGGGGATTTTCCCACTAGAAGAACTGGCGAACATACTGGGGATCTATCTAGGGCTTTTAGGGAGGTTTTTGGGTTGATTGATTGGTTTTTTTATTTTCTTTTGAGTTTTAGTCAATTTTACTGAGTCGTTTTAGGGTTTCTGGTCACCTCCAAGGTGCATGCCAGCCTTCTCTACCCTGTAATTCTTCCTTGTATTTTTATTTTTGAAAAGCCTCAGAGTTGTACGCACCCTGTTTTGGGTCTTCCTGCATACATACATGCTCTTCATAGTAGACAACCAGCGTACATACCTAGGTTGTTGATGCAACAAACCGCATCTCTGTTTCATGAAAGTATTTTTTAATAAAGAGAGAGTTTGTCTCTTTCCTGATAGAAGTTGAGGCTTCTCAAGACTTTCTTGAATCAGTCAGAGGCTTTGTCTATGGCCATATCTTGGGTTAAGTTTTGATTTACTTGTTCCTAAGTATTCTTGTGTTTTCCCTAAAAGGTTTAGAGTTATCTGTCAAGATTTGGATCCACCTCTTGATTTCTTGATTGAATCCCTACGATCCACAGTGGGCTTAGGGTATTTATCACTAGTACATATGACCAAATTTTCCATGGTTTTTCATTACTATTGCCACACTTATCCGTCATAATTTCCACGAAATCCAAGACTATTTTTCATCGCTTTTTGGCACAAAGGCAGACCCAGGGTTCAATGCTCAAGAGCACACCAACAAAACCCTAACTACCGACCCTTTCAGCAACACCTGTGAAGCAGATGAAGTCTCACCCGAGGTAGAGGCAGGGGTGGTTGCAGAACTCAGATGTCTGTAGCCTTAGCTGGCACACCGATCTGTGATTATATATTTTATAGGGCACTTAGCATAGATCATTCATCAATATTCAACCCTTATGGTACTTCGCAGATAGCACAGAGCATCGCAGTGAATAGTTAGACTAAATATGATTCAGTACTTAGCCACATAAATATATATTAGATTCAATAGATCAACCACTAAGCATCTTGTATATCAGATCTAACATTCATTCATATATCATAAGCACATAGCATAACTAGATCTATTTAATCACAGCAAGCACTTAGCCAAGAAGGAGATAAACACATTAGGTCGAAGCACATAGCACAATACACAAATTTACCGTGGTTCACCCACACCCTAGGGCTACATCCACAAAGTCTTCTTCTTTATATTATCTCGGTCAAGCAGTTACAACACGGAGCTTCAATGACCCTTACGTCGCACAGGACAAAAGATTTGTGCAGCTCGCTAGATCCTTCTTCCTTGCACTTCAACACAAAACTACAACAAATTTCACTTAGCTTTTAAATCTCCTTACAATCATGCACATAGCACTTGAAATATACATCCAATCACACAGATCCAGCTACTAGAACTAAGCCTTTAGTTATACACCACATAGATGTACTACTACCCTACACTTAAATTGCCTAAGTATCTATTTTATAGATTACAAAATGCGCCTAAGCGTGGGTAAACCCATGGGCCAACATCCCTTTCCCTTTACATCAACCCAAAACCCTAAAAGGGACCTAAAAATAGGTCTTGCTTCCCTAATTTCCACTTCACATTGCGCTCCATCTTTGGCAAGTTGTCGCACTCCCAAAAATGGTCAAATATGACCAAGCATTCTTCAAAACCTGGTCAAGTTCTAGAAGTTTTTTCTGTGCTTGCATCAAAGCTTGGGTGGCTTGTGTTGTGTCTTCTTGAGCTCGTCGAAGGAGAGATTCGACTTGATCAATGATCTGGTGTAATTGAGTGGGCTCATTGCCTATTCCTGATGTTCTTCTTATCAAGGGCGCTGTAGAAACGGCTTGGCTAGACTGGAGTGCCTGCTGCACTTCTTTGAGTTTTCCCTTGATTTGGTTGAATAGCTCCTCCTGCTTTGCTTCTTTCTTTTATGCAAGCTCTAGTGAAACATCATTTAGCGCGACAATTAATAAGTCAAAGTCATCTAGGGTAAGGGTAGTTATAAGAGTGGTTCAGGTGGCCTTATCTTTCTTTCAGGAGGAGGGTTTTGGTGGCATCATCTTTCTTTTCATGGAGGGATCCTCCTCCTCTCTAGGTGGAGTAACCTCGCCTCTGTTTTGCTCAAATTCTGTACCACCTAGCTCATCACCATCACCTCCCTACACAGGTGAGATCGACGCAGTCTTCGTGGACTTGCTAGGGACATATTCAACTTCATCATCCTTCTTAGTCCTGCTTTGCCCAAGTGTATCCAGCATAACTTCAGGGCTTTCCTCGTCGAACATGTCTGTGGGGTCTGCTGCAACAAGGATGTCCACTGACCATATCTTGGTAATCTCATCCAAGTCATCTTCTGTCAGCTTGTAGTAGGATTGGAGCTGTTGTTTATGCTCATCACCGTGTGCTGTAATATAGGTGAAGTGGTTGTCCGTGCTAAATTTCATCAAAGGTCTAAACCTATGAAGTACGTTTGGGGTGATTCGTGGTGTAGACTGAATTGCATTCTTCAATTGGTTGAAGTAGGTGTGGAAGACGTCATTGGACTGCCACTACAACGGATATGGGGACTTCATTAACTCTGTTCTATCCGTTCTAGTGTTGTCCAATGTTCTAGTGGGAAGCCATAATTGCTTTTCGACCCATTCAGGGTGGAAGTCGAACGGGAATATCGGTCCAATGGCTATATTGTTGCACCATGGAGAAGTGTCAGATGTCATTGTTCTGATATCTTAGCAAAGCTCAATTCTTGTGATTTTTCCTTCTGCGAAGTTTCCTATGGAGTCTTATGTAAATTTCCAATTTTGGCCCTCTTCTTACTTAGCTTCCTAGCCTTTTTCCCAGTGAGATTAGTCTCGGTCATCCTTTTTCCATTCTGAGTCTTATCTTATCTCGACATAGTCACTTCTCGTTGCTTAGGTTCTTTCTTCAGATCCAAGGGTAATACTCCTTCATCATATGGATTAGGTATTTCGGTATTCTGTGGTTCCTCTAACACTCTTATAGCTTCAACATCCAGGTCCCTGGTGTTTAATAGCTGAGATATGTTCTCTTGTTCCTCCATCAAGTAGGAAATCCTTCTAGTCATAAATTCCATGAGTTCTTGCTTCTTTTGTTCTAGGGCTTCATTTTCTTCTTTCCTCCGGATCTAGTCTTTTTCAATCCATATCTTTCCTAACAAAGTTGGAAATGGGGCATGGTCCTCAATAAATCTAATGACTTCGATCTCTTCCTCTGTCAAAGTTCCATGGGTACTCATAACTATCTGGGTAATTCTACCACATAGGGTTACCATTTTTCCTTTAAATAATCTGATGGTTCCTAGTGAAGGGACCAGAGCAGGCCTTCCTAGGGATTCCCAAGTGCTTTCTGTCATAATGTTCATCGGTGTTCCCTCATCTAGATCATAGTCAATGTCGAAGTCTCCTATTCTTACTTCGATTTTCTCCTTTTCTTTGAATATCTTTGACAAACTGACATCCTTATGATCATCTAGGGTTTCTTTTATTTTCAGTAACATGATCTATGATTCTTTCTGGGTTTCTTCCATAATTTTAGTCTCTTGATCTCCTTCAGAGTTTGCTTGTTCCATATTCAGCTTATCAAGTCTAGAAATCATTCTAGGGCAATCCAATACTTCATGGTTCATAGATTTACAACAGAGCCAGCTAGGGTTTCTCCCAGGGAATTCCTTTGCAAGATGTCCTGGTCTTCTACAATTGTAACAAAGAGTTAATCCTCTCTTTCTCGTCCATGATCCCCAACTCTTCATGTACTGCGCGTTAGGATCATGATGGCTAGCCTGCAAAAATTCCTGCATCCATTGGTTAGTCCAAAAATTCTTTCTATGCATAGGTATAACATATCTTTCATTATTCCTATCAGACCTATTCATATCAAACTTTCTTTTATCTAACAATGCTCTATTTTTCAGGCTAGGAAAAAATATATCAAGTGTACCTAAATTCATACTTCAGAAACAAAAAAATTCCACTTATCTTACCTATATAGAGCATAAAGATTTCAGATCTAAAACTTGAACTATTCTTACCTTTAATAGAGGCTAGAGCTTATAGATCTGTTGGCAGCAATAATGTTATTGTTATTTTTATTATATAAATAAATTGACCTACATAAGCTGCCTACACAGGGTCATGAAATTTCATTACTCTTCATGAACAGTTCCCGAAACGACACTTGTAAATCATCGCTTTTACCTATCGTCTATTCATTCTTTGTTTTCATGACTGAAAGCATGAAAACTTACGACTGCAATTACCATTTTAAATTTTCATTGAAGGCAAATTGTTTATATAATTTATTGTCGAGTTTTGATTCCTTGCCATGAAGATATTACCCTCTTTCTTTTTGATCCTAAGGATGCCTAAGAGATTGATAGTTTTAATGAACAAAAGACCTCCACCATTTGATTTTTTGTATGGGTTTGATCTTCGATCACATCTCTTTCACAAAACTTTTGATTATTTGATTGTTTGACTTACCCAACTTTGTAATCAAACCATGATGCATGCACTTGTGTTTATTGTAAGTGTTTTGGTCCTAGCTTGTACTAAATGAAATGGTGGCAATATGATTTGTAGACTGCCATAATTTCTACGCATGGCCTTGGACTTCACAAAACCTCCTTCACATTCTTTTAAATTAAACTCCCATCTCATCGTATCAGTCTTTACAACATTCATTGTTAGGTTCGGGTTATGGCTCTGGACTGTCTTACAAACCCTCTCTGTGCGCTGCATATGATTCATTACCCTTTCATCCATTATGGCTCCTGTTGTGAGAGTTGAACCAAACAACATTCAAACTTTGCTCTTATATGATGATGCCAGAGAGGGTCTTGAGAGTAATGGTTGGCTGGCATAATGAGTTAATAGGCTCTCTGTTTTTTTTATTTTTATGGTATTCGCTCAGACTTACCTCTTCTACCTCTGTCATCTAAACCCCCAATTGTTTTGAGTCTCTCTTGTTACAGTTTGGTCAACCCTGTAATTGCCTGCCAGAGACATGTTTTTGTGGGAGCTATTCTGAGAAAACGGTTATGAATTAGATCAAACCCTTGAAAACCCAAACCGAAATGAGCCCTTTTACCTTCATCGCGGGTAGTTTCCCCATAAATTGGATCATTCCAGAGATACATCTCGTCCTTTAGAGGTCAAAATCTCATAATTTCTTTGTGGCTGAGGTGAGTGTTTTGGTCTTCTTGCAAGTGTTGAAATGTTTGTTACCTACTCAGGCATGTCTTGTGACCACCTACAACAACCCTGAACCTGACCCAAAAGCTACTAAAAAGCCTCATGGGCAAGCTACACATCCTAATAACTCTTTTAAAAAACTCCAGGCTTGAATCTGTCCTCTAGGGGAAAGAAAAGCGTTTGAAAACCACAGGTCATGTGATTTTTAAAAATGTAGAGGGAGCTACAACCATCATTAACTCCAAAGTTTCTTGATACAATTTGGTTTTATGATTAGAGGTATGATTTTGTTAGCATGATTATTGTCATTCTTAAGTTAGGATATTTGGTTTGATTGAATAGACTATTTTTATTATTAAGATTAGCCTGTTTTATTTATTCAATAAAATGAGATTACATTTGCTATTATAACTAGTTACAGAATCGCAAGATTTTGTAGCGAGTTAAGAAAATTCGAATTGTTTAATTTGATGACAGAAAACATATTTGAGATATTCCTATTTTCTTTTGTTTTCAGGATAATTAAGGAGCCCACGATTTTAAAGTTGATATGAGACACTTTTGAGATCTCCTAGCCATATCTATTATGTATTTTGAATAAACAGAATTAGACTGTTGGTAGTTTTTTGATATCTATGAAATCAGGGTGGTTGCATCCCCCTTTATTTTTGAAACCAATTTGATATTATGAACAGGAAACAGTTATGGTTCCTGAAACCTATATAAACATATCATTTTGTAAGCATTGCATCATCTCGGTCTGGGGCAAGAGTATGGGTGTTTTATCACAAACTTGAATGGAACAGAATGCATGTTACAGCTTTATCTTTTCTGTATGATGTTTTGATTCAAGTTATGTTTATGTTGATTTGATAATAGATGGTGATTGTTTTCATCGTCATGATTTATTGCAAGTTGATATGATTCATTTTTATATGTTGTCCATATCTTATGTTTCAGATACAATACACAGTGATCATCTATCCAATTTGAATTAGGAGATTTATCTCTAATTTTTTTTGAATATTTACATGAAAGTTCTTGTAACAAGATTTCTCTCGTCATAGTTACTTACAAAACATAAAAATCACTGTGGCTGTGTCCATTATATGTTATGTTATCATAACTCAATTTTCATCACATTCGTTTCGCATTTATTCTGGAACAATTGTAAGATCCGTTGTAGGTTTACTTCACGGATAAAGTGGCTGGATATTCTCTATCTAATAGACATTGGATGCGTTAATAGGTTAGTTTGTCATTTTATTTCATTTGCTAGTTTATTTTAGAAGTTATATATATATATATATATATATATATATATATATATATGATTTTCATTTCCTATTATTTTCTGTTAAGTAAGTTTAATATTTGATTTCAAGAACATATACATCCAAGAAAACAAACCAAAAAATTAAATAGTATTTTCACTTTCGTTATTATTGTTGTTAAAGGAACGAATTTACATTTGATTTTTACGAGTTTAGATTAAAACTCGTGTTTTGTACAGATTGTATATAGAATTATTAAACATATATTATTTAAATAAATTATACATATATATATTTAAATGTACATATAGATTTTAGTGATTGTTATTTATTAAGTATTGCATTTTCTTTAGTTATTTTTCGTTTTCTTTAGAACTTAGTTTGGCCAACGGAGCCGCTAAACCCGTCAGAGTGAATTAATCCAAACCACTTGGGTTAATTAGACAACCCCGGACCGGATTCACTCTTTCAGTTGACGAGCGATCAATTTCGCCTGTCAACAAGATCTTACCACTTTTCTGTGGAAATTTCTACTTTTATCTTTCTTAGAGCATAAAGTGTTCATATCTCACTTCTTTTCTTCAGTATCAACCTCCTTTTTTTAGATCTGACCTCTTTCATTCATATCTGACCTTTCTTTCTCAGCACAAAGCTTCGTAGGTCAAGTATAATATTGCACACTAGGGCAACAGATCTACGCACATAGCCTATTTTGCACAAAGATTTTTCTTCTTTAGTTCCCAACAATCACAGTTCCATCTCCTAGAAACGGAACCATTTGTTGGCACAGGGGCAGACCCAGGGTTCAATGCTCAAGAGCACACCAACAAAACCCTAACTATCGTCCCTTTCACCAACACCTACGAAGTAGATGAAGTCTCACCTAAGGTAGAGGCAGGGGTGGTTGTAGGATTCAGATGTCTGCAAACTTAGCTGGGACACCGATATGTGATTATATATTTTACAAGGAACTTAGCATAGTTCATTCATCAATATTCAACCCTTATGGTACTTCGTAGATAACACAGATCCTCGCAGTGAATACTTAGACTAAATATGATTTAGTACTTAGCCACAGAAATATAGATTAGATTCAACAGATCAACAACTAAGCATCTTATATATCAGATCTAACATTCATTCATATATCATAAGCACATAGCATAACTAGATCTATTTAATCACAAAAAGCACTTAGCCAAGAAAGAGATAAACACATTAGGTCGAAGCACGGAGCACAATACACAAAGTTACCATGGATAATCCCCACCCTAGGGCTACATCCACAAAGTCTTCTTATTTATATTACCTCGGTCAAGCGGTTACAGCATGGAGCTTCAGTGACCCTTACTTCGCACAGGACATAAGGTATGTGCAGCTCGCTAGATCCTTCTTCCTTGCACTTCAGCACAAAACTACAAAAACTGGCACTTAGCTTTTCAATCTCCTTACAATCATGCAAAGAGCACTTGCAATATACATCCAATCACACAGATCCAGCTACTAGCACTAAGTGTTTAGCTATACATCACATAGATTTACTACTACCCTACACTTACATTGCCTAAGTATCTATTTTATAGATTACAAAATGGGCCTAAGTGTGGGTAAACCCATAGGCCGACATCCCTTTCCCTTTACATCAACCCAAAACCCTAAAAGGGACCCAAAAATAGGTCTTGCTTCCCTAATTTCCACTTCGGATTGCACTCCATCTTTGGCAAGTTGTCGCAGTCCCAAAAACGGTCAAATATGACCAAGTATTCTTCAAAACTTGGTCAAGGGCCAACATCGCTATATCAATGAACCAGGTGTTCATGGAAACAACAATGAAATTATCTCTCCATGTGTCATCACCATCAAGATAGGTTAACCTTATAAATCGTCGCAATTACGACGAAAAACCGTGGCAATGTAAAAAAAATGTGGAAAGCTGTGACGCAAAAGCGTGGCAATAGCGACAAAAATTTATGTGAAGAAAAACCTTACGACACAGATGTTGTATGTGCGATGCAAAACCATGGAAAATTGTGATGAACTTTCATCGCTATTATGATGCGTCCTTTAAGTTTAAAAAAAAATAAAAAAATACACGAGATATGGTATTACCATATTACATTGTAATATGGCATTACCATATTACAATGTCTCTACTTTCTCAACAAGATGCAAGAAGTTCTTTTTAAAAACAACTTAGGATAGAGATTTGTCTTGAGTGGGATGGTGACCTTGGCATTCAACAAGATAGGAAGTAATCCATTGATGACAAGTGCAGTGGGTGTGCAGGTCCACTAGTGTATGGATATTATATGCTAAGTGGTAGACTTGAACTTCCTCGTACATAATAGATGGTTCATATATCTTGAGATGATTGACATAAATGATATTATGGATGTCTATCAAGGAAAGGAAATAGTAATGAAAATCATTGTCATTAATATATTGAAGAACAATATAGGGACAATAGCAAATAGGCTTGAGTTTTTTATGATGCTACCCCTTAAAACATTGTTTTCTCCATATACAACCAAAGTCAGTCACCAATTTGAAACTAGACAAAGCCTTGATGGTGATCCTAGAGGGATTTATAATGAGCTAGGGAGGATTGAAGGGAATTAGTAACCAAAGAATGAATTCTAGATAATTTATGAACATATGAGATTCTATACATTTTACCTCGCCTTATAGGAACTTCTATCCATAAGATGTGAATAATGGAAATATGCAAAGAATGAGCAATGCAAGAAATTATATAGGGGTAATATGAGGGTCTTTTCAATGTACAGGAGATACATTGTTGTTGTGAGGGAATCCTCCATAAACTAGGCCTATATATCCCATGATGTACATGTGAAGACCCCTATTCCTTGAGAATTAGTGTAAGGTAAAACTACAAGGTGTGCCGTGAGGATTAGTGTAATGTTAGGCAAGTAGAAGACAAATGAGAAAGAAATATTGGTAGACAAACATTGCATGTTAAACACACAATTTTGACATGGGGGAACAAGCAAATTTAATCACTTCATAAGAATGATATAAACTAAACTATGAAATGTAAATAATGAAATAAAAAAAAATAATCCTAACTATCATGTAAATGATGCAATGGCTAAATTAGGAGATTAGAGATGAGCAATTTCTAATTACTATATTAATGAAACAATAACTAGAACATGTAAGTAAACCTTGAGTGAGTTTCCTAACTATAAAATCATTGATAAGATTAAGAGTGACAAGGAGATACTTGCACTTACTTATACGTGAGGTAGGATGGTGTAGGAACATGTTTAGCTAGATACCTACATCACAGAGGTGGCATCTTACCACAAGTGAGGTGGCATCTTACCACAAGTGAGGTGGCATCTTACCACAAATGATGTAGGATGAGCAACATGATATCTTATGGAAAGGATGGAGGATAGATGAAAATTTAAATATGGGAGGTTGTGGTGTTAGGGTAGTTCTAACAAAGGCAAGAGAAAGAAGTTGATGACACTGGCATAACATTGGAAAAAGGCGTGAGTGGACATAAACTGACTAAGAGTGAACATGAGTGAGAGAGGAAACACACTCTAATATAGGGTTATCATAAGAATAAATGTAACATATGGAAACTTGGAGTTAAAGTGAGCGTAACAAATGACATTCATTGTTATAGGATTTATGTAGTCATTAAGGTGCCATACACTAGTCAAGGACATAGAATGAGTCCCATGTGACATACGATAATATGGAGAGTGTGAGCATAATAGGAATCATAAACTAGTAATATAGAGTCATCAAAAGCACAAAAACAACACATGATAGCCTAGATTTAGTGCAAGAATGAGAGGTGGCATACATCAATGGGGTATTTTATGCAAGCGTAGGAGGCGACATGCATCAACCTAAGTTCAATGCAAGTGTAGAGGTAAAAAATACCAATGGTACTAGTGGAGGAGAGAGGATCAAAGGCAGATATGATGTCACCATTGGGAGGGGCTCCATATTTGTAAGCTATGGAATGTGACCATTAAGGGGGACATCTTGGAAAACTGACCAAAGAAGTGATAGTTGATCCTAACTAGGTAGAGGTTATCTCAAGTAGGGTCTTTCTTGAGATAATGACCTATAAGGGACCCATCGGTATTATGACCAAATAAAAATGGAGAAAAAGGGGTGTAAGGAAGAATATCTAAGGATGAAAGGCAATACTTTCCCCAAGCATTTGAAGGACTAGGAAAAGAGGAAGAGTATGTAGGAGAGCAAGGAACACTAGGAGAGGAAGAATACAAGGGGAGAACTAGGTAACATTGGGTGCTACCAGGTAAGAAGTGGCTAGAGTTGATAATGGGAATTCTAAGCTAGCCCCAAAAAACTCCCAATAGGAACAAGGCTTCATTCAACTTGATAAAAGTGTGTTAAGACATGGGACCTTTTTAATGTTAGCAAATGTTGATTTTGACAAATAATAGAAAGATAAGGAAAAGAGAAGGCATAGAAGAAAAAGGGGCTACCTCATTTTTTTAGCCAGTGAGAGGACAAGGGAAAACAATTATGGAACTAGGTATATAGATCATATATGTATTTTGTTAATTCGTGTGTGGTAGAAAAAAAAAATATTGAGTTAAAAATCATTGGGGAGGTTTGAGATTTAGAATGAGAATAACAGAGTGAGAGTGCACCAAGGTGGAAGGATGAGAATTTATTATTTAGAGAGTTTGGAAGAGGGATAGTGAAACCATATGAGATGATATGGATTGATGTGATGTAAAAGTGAGAGAGAAAGGTATTTATGTATTATGTTTTCTTGGGTCTTAACATTGTAAGTAAGAGGTATTGCAAGAGGTGAGTTCATAGTTTTTGTTATCTTTATAAAGTTGTGTTGATGGGTGAAATTGACCATCCGTCCACTGGAAGAGCGAGTCTAGTCCGGGGTTGTCTAAATAACCCAAGCCGTTTGGTGTAACTCGTTATGACGAGTTTAATGGCTCCATTAGCCAATCTAAGAATCCTAAAAGAAACAAATAAAAGAGAGAAATAACTAACTAATTACTAAACATGCTATATATATGTACATATGTTCAAATGTATCTATAGTAGTTGTATTTAAGTAGAATATATACAAGTCTCGTTTATTTACATGATTTACAAGATGCAAGTTTTAATCGAAACTTACGAAAATCGATGTGAAATATGATTGCTTCTAGGAAGCAGATAAAGAAAGAAGATAAAAATATTTATTGTTTTTCTTTTATAAATTTAAAGAATCTTGCAAAAACGTTAATGAAACATGAACATGTGGATAGTCAAAGCTTAACCATACATTCATTGTTTCATTCATAAACAACTTAACCAAATAACACACATAATAACCTGTCGCTAATAAACGAAACTGGTATTTATCTTTCTGTGTTGTATGAGCTCCTGCCTATACTGTTGTTAAGGGAAACCTATAACAGAACAATACTAGCACTTCCATAATACATTTAAAGAAGTATTTGATATTGGAGTAAATTAATAACAACAGGAAGACAACTAATTAAAAATCATGTGATCTTAAAATAATCAATATTTAAGAACGAAAGAAAACTCAATTTTGGGTATTGATATTATCCATCATTTAACATTAGAAATAAATTCCATAACAGTCAAATGATTGATTGATCACACATAAAAAATGGAATAAGAAATTATGGGCAGCATATAACATTTAACAGTATGAAAACACCATATGATTGACAAGCTAAATCTAAAATCAATCGTTATAACATTTTCATAATATAACAATAATGAAAGAATGAAATGGAATAAGTATCACACAGGTCTAAAGCCAAAGATGAATTACTTTCCCATATTCTTTCTCAAAATCACATGCCCATATTGTAGTCCTGGAAGAATTGTTTTGGATAATAAACTCTTAAAGACTGGAAAAATTAATAGATAAATAATAATAATTAACCATGTATTGATAAAAAAGACTAAATCTATTTAAATCAATGCATAATCAATTATTTAAAGAATATAAATATATTATATGAAAATAAAACCATTTTACTTACAGGACAAAAGCCATTAAGTAACCTGGAATTCCATATTCTTCTTTAAAAATACTCGTCCATTCTCCCAAAGCTTCCAACCATCCATTACTCCATTTGAAAAGAAATAAAAATCTTACAAAAACAATAATATACAAAAGAGAAAGGATTAAAATCCTCCTCTCCAATTCTTCCCTCCTCCATGTCTCTGATCTTTCTCATATATTTATAAAATGAATGAACAGTCTCGGCGTCAGTATTAATTTCTGCCACCTGAAATTTGCCTCTAAAATAGACCCAAATATCTCTCAAATAATACATTTTTTTTGGAAAATCTCTTTGCATAAGGTAAATGGGTCCATTTTGGTTCTGGGTTTTCAACCATTTCTCCAAATTCCTCACGGTTTGGCTGCAATCAGTCCTGCACAATCGTGTGTCTGATCTTGACACCTTTCCAAATTTTATCTATTGTTGCTCATAAAATTATTTGTAGCAATCCAAAATTATTTTTGGATCAATCATCTTGAACGTATTTGGATAATAAAATCAATCCATGATCAGATCCATATCAAATATTTGATAATAGAAACCTGTGAAACAAAAAAGAAACCTAAATTAATAACCTAAAAATTGTGAATAAAACAAAATCTAGAAAAATAAAAAATGAATTTAAACTAACTATAACTTATAAACAAACATTATTTATAATTTGTTTTGAAATGTGATCTTAATTCTAGAAGCTTCAAATTAATGGAGAAGAAAAAAAATATTAATATTGTTTTTTCACAAAATCAAACAAATGATAGATAATTCTTTTTTATTTATTATTATTATTATTATGAGATGCAAAATGAAAAAAGAATTTAATTAATTAATATCACCAAATGATTTTATGAAAATGAGAAACCAACCAAGATAAAATTTGATGAATTATTGAACACATTATTCAAAATAGTCAAACTTGCTAATGAGCAAAAGAATGAACACAAAATCATAATTTAAACGAAAGTAAACATTTGATAAAAATTAACGTTTTGTTTAAATTGAGATTTGTATGCTCGTTTCTAACTTTTGACATATACTCTTGTAATGAATATATCGTATTATAGTGAATGTCTTAAGTTTGTCTCAAAGCAAGACAAGGTATGAAACTATTTGAAAATTGATTTTGTAGCTCATTATAGTTATCAAGATTCTAATAGGGGCCCTTTAAATTTTGTAAAAATATAGGGGGAGTTGTTGGGGCCCAACAAATGGTGACTTACTGGGTGAAGCAATTATTTCTGATCTGGTAAGATTTCATCTTAGGAAGAAAATAATAAGACTGATAAAAAGATTTAAGCTCTCCAAAATAAATTCACTTTGAGACCATATGGTATTAGGATAAGCTCAATGTTATAACCAGACAATAGAATTTTCTTTGCAGAGGATTATAACCTGAAATAATGTCTTAATCAAAGAGTCACGATGTTTATAAAATAACTTCAATACCGTTGACAAAGCCACTGCTGCCAACAAGCGTCCATAGCCTTGACAGGGATGTCATTTAACCCACTCAAATGCTTTAATCCCATTCAATAGTTGTATCCACATGATGTATACTTCCATAAAAGCTAATTTAAAAATATATACCTGCTACCTCTCTACCTGACATTGCTTCATTGCCAGCAGGCCTGTTCAGTACCCTGATGAAGTTGTCTTGATATCATGTGTGCATTTACCTGCTGCCAGTGAGCCTGTTCAGTACCCCGACAGGTTTACACACACTTCCCACACATAAATTCTTTCAACTCTCTTATGCCACTTTTAAATAGTAATACAATTATAGATTTCTTGATGACAAAGAGAGCGGGGTGATACTGGAGGTTAATTGCAATACAGGTGAATAGTTGACCATGTTATTTATTTGCTTTCAAAATTGGAAGTTTTATCATGGTTTAGAGATTTTAGATTTTCTTTAAGAAATCATCTAGAGAATTGAAAAGCACTTAAAAGTGATCCTTAAGAATAAGGACGGTGTAAAAAGTTTAAAGATCATCGTAATTCTCAAAGATTTAAACCATATCTCTGGTGTAATACTCTAGCAAAGATAATTTGAGGACAAAATGAAAGTGGCAATTGACTTAAAAATCAATTGTCTGAGCTTTATCTTAATATCGAGACCTCTTTGAACTTATTTCAATTTGTTTTAAAAAGCACAAGTCTTAAAATAAATGCTTCCTTTGACAATAGCTCTTTGATCATAAATATATTAATTCAAGAAGAAAGATAAGAAGAAAACTCATTCAAAATAATCAAAGAAAACACAACAAACCAAATCAAATTTTATTAATGGGATTCAAAATAAGAAGTACACAAAATCAAAACAACAAAAGAAAACTTTTTAGGAAATGATTTTGGCCAAAGATAAACTTGAGTTTTTATATCCACTATCATCTCACTGTAAAATAAAGGAAGAACTAAATCATATAAAATAACATGTTCGAGCAAGTTCTTTTCTTAAGATAGTGATGCATAAGATGCTACTTTGACCAAACATTATTATTAAAAATAAAAGAGACTAAAAATAGAAAAATCCTTATTAAGATGAGTGCATTCCTACTCGTGGCACCTTGGGTCAGGGTTGAATTGATAGTTTAAATTTACTTATCTCTTTACTTTCCATTTAAATTTTTCATGATGATACTGCGATTTTGAAAAGAAATATTCAATGAAAAAAAGAGAGAAAAATATTTAAAGTGGACTTCTCTGACAACATTCATATTATGGTTCTCTTGGTGTGCCCGCTTGTGTTCATAACTGCATTATTACAAAAAGAAATATTGAGAAATAAAACTAAAATAAAACCTACTCCTAAACCTACTCTAACTACTAAACAAATAAAAAATATTAAGTGAAGTCATGCTTCCAATGTAGCTATCAGAGTAACTCCAATCCTGAAATGGAAACAAGATAAAATATTATTAACAAGAATGGTAGTATATTGAAAAATAACAAAAATATATCATACTTACCATTATCATCATCATTTAAAAACAAAGCAAGCATGACCTTACCATTCCCTTGAACATTCTTTTTGTATGAATCCTCCAATCATTCTGCAATCTGGTCGTGATACGGGTCACAATGGCATGGAAGAGTGTAAGTAAGTTTGGAAAAATTGTCAATATTACGGGGACCTGACATAACCATCTGCTAAATCTGAAATGCCTCATCCTCCTGACAATTCTCCAAGTGTTCATCAATTTCTTCACACGGAGGATCTAAAAAAATCATGTGATGCTTACTTCCTAGATATTTAGTTAGAAACAAAGCAAGCACAACTTTATCTTTATTATGAAGATTTTTTAGATACGAATCTTCAAGCCATTCTAAGATCATGTCATAAAAATTAGGATGCAAACTATGAATTTGATGAAATGGATATATCCATGGTGAACACATCATAAGAGGATTCATGACATCAATTAGATTATTGGTTTGAACACTTCCTTTGATGATATTGATAGTTTCAAAATGTGAAGCATAAACATTAAAATTCGAACTAATCAAAGAACGAATATGCAATGTAGAATATTCGATCTCCATAAGGATGAGTGCATTGTCTTTTTCAAAAATAAATCGTGTAAAATCATCTTGCAACATGTCATTTTTCCATTCGAGTGATGAAAGTGAAAGAGCATCAAATCTGACTTGATAAGTGTTATGTTTGGAATTAGTTTCACCAAGTTTTGGCATATCGAAAAGATTGGATTGTGGTGGCAAAGAGTAATATACCGTGGGTAAAGTATCAAATCCACCAGAATCTAAGAAGAGATTGGGATATAAAGAGTAAAAGGAATCAGAAATAAGCACATGAAAAGAATATCTTGAGCTATGATATTTAACAATGGTATTATCAAGACATTCCTCTTCATTTTCATTAAAAATTTCACTTTATTTTGGTGATAAATTCTTCAACATAATATGATCATTTAAATTTTCCTCCTGTGCGATAGATAATTAAAAACTTTCATGGAAAACATCTGATCTTTCATTTTGATAAGGTATTATTTGTAGATGAGGCTTTAAGGTTACTTCTTCCAATTGCAGATCTACATCTCTAATTAGTTTCATTGGAATGTTAGAATGCTTAAGATCATTTTCATCACCTAAGTCTTCTTTAATGACTGAATTTAAATACTGATTAGAGTAAGAGTTATGAGAATGAGGACATTCACCTTGACCCAACATCAAATCTTCTTCCACAATGGTCAAGGACTGAAAATACAATGATTCAGAGGAGAAACCAATTTGATTGTCAGTAAGAACATTTTCAATAGATTCTACCCCCCTTTCTTGTTCAACATTTTCAGATGGATCCCTCTCATCCTATGAACACAATTCTTCTTGCAATTGAGTGATAGTATTTGTAATTGCTTCATCATTTGTGATCAAATATGAATGGATGCAAGCATCATAAAGGCAATTTAATAAAAATGACATGTCATCAAGATTAAATTTACAAAGAACATGATGTATTCTTGTCAAAAAGCCTTTTGAAGATGAATTGCCATTGATTAGCAAAATCTGAAATTCTTCACATAATTTATTGTAATCATAGATTTCAAAAGAATCTAAAAATTCATCTACAAATTGAAACCAATCAAAAATGTGATATGCTGGAAAAGACTCAAATCAATGTTTAATTCGACCCCTGAAAGTAAAAACAAACAATCTGCACAAAACCTTTAAATCAGAAATATCATGCTTGATGCATTTACACCAAAACTTGTTAATATGGTCTTTTGCAAATACATTCCCCCCACCATCAAATGTGAGTTTGGACAAGAGAGAGACTGTCTTGTTGGGAATATCAGGTAACGAGAAGTGGAAAGCATGTTCCAACACAGTGATTTGGGGAGCCATGGGAAATTAATAAATTTGAAACAAAGACTCCTACAAGGCCATCTTGTCAGTCTGGCCCTCCTTCTAGCGCCATTTGTTGATGGGTGAAATCGACCATTCATCAACTGTAAGAGCGAGTCTGGTTCAGGGTTGTCTAAATAACCCAAACCGTTTGGTGTAACTCATTCTGACGGGTTTAATTGCTCCGTTAGCCAATCTAAGAATCCTAAAAGAAACGAATAAAAGAGAGAAATAACTAACTAATTACTAAACACACTATATATATGTACATATGTTCAAATGTAAGTATAGTAGTTGTATTTAAGTAGAATATATACAAGTCTCGTTTATTTACATGATTTACAAGATGCAAGTTTTAATCGAAACTTACGAAAATCGATGTGAAATATGATTGCTTCTAGGAAGCAGATAAAGAAAGCACATAAAAATATTTATTGTTTTTCTTTTATAAATTTAAAGTATCTTGCAAAAATGTTAATGAAACATGAACATGTGGATAGTCAAAGCTGAACCATACATTCATTGTTTCATTCATAAACAACTTAACTAAATAACACACATAATAACCTGTCGCTAATCAACGAAACTGGTATTTATCTTTCTGTGTTGTATGAGCTCATGTTTGTACTGTTGTTAAGGGAAACCTATAACAGAACAATACTAGCACTTCCAGAATACATTCAAAGAAGTATTTGATATTGGAGTAAATTAATAACAACAGGAAGACAACTAATTAAAAATTGTGTGATCTTAAGATAATCAATATTTAAGAATGAAAGAAAACTCAATTCTGGGTATTGATATTATCCATCATTTAACATTAGAAATAAATTCCATAATAATCAAATGATTGATTGATCACACATAAAAAAATGGAATAAGAAATTATGGGCAGCATATAACATTTAACAGTATGAAAACACCATATGATTGACAAGATAAAGCTAAAATCAACCGTTATAACATTTTCATAAT